>LNAC01000074.1:1785014-1977832 GCA_002007465.1 Ailurus styani
AATAAATAAATAAATAAATAAATAAAATCTTTTTAAAAAAGGTGGATTTAATTTTGCAACACCAGTCTGAAGATTGAAACTGCCTGGGACTACCTCTTGAATTCCTTTCCTGCTCTAAGGTTTCTCTCCTGATTTATATAGGTTTCTGGCTGGAGCATCACGCTCAGGTACTTGAAATCTGGAAGCAGATTTCCCATAGTGCCCTGGCCACTGACATGATGGATGCCTCCTTCTTACCCCACAGAAGGGAGCTTAAGTGAGTAGCCATTAGAAGCCAGGACTAATCATTTCACATATAGACCTCTTTCAGTTATCCCAGTGGCCCTGTGGGCAAGGTACTGATCTCATGCTCAGAAAACAAAGGACAGAGAAGTTAAGAAAGCTAACATATGTTTACACAGTGAAATAGAGCAAGAATTAGAATCTGGTCTTTTTCACTGTGTTGTGCTGAGGCAGCAGCAGCCCCCAAACCCATGTATACTCTACAGCTAATCAAAGAGGGTCCTCTTGGTGCAAGGTAGGGGCAAGTCATCTGAAGGCTTGCAAAATTTTCCTTAATGAGGAATTAATGAGTGTCTGTATTTAAATATGTCACAAAGATGACAGCTTATATAAAATATTCTTAACTGCAATGCTTTTACCTACATAGAGTAGACATCTGTGGTCTGACAATTCACCAGCCCTCCCAGTGACAATTTCTGTCTGGGTACCACCACTCTCAGTATCTCTTTGGTTTGGTGGATGGTATAGTCTGTATCAGTGGTTTCCAAACTTGAACATGCATCAGAATCCCTTGGAAACCCCATTAAAACATGAAGATCTCTGGGCCCCACTCCCAGAGTTCCTGAGTTAGTACATCTGGAATAACGCACAACAATCTGCATTTCTAACAAGCTCCCAGGTGATGCCAGGCTGTGGGGCTGAATTCACAGTTTGAAAACTATCAGTCTGTTGGAAGCAGCAGAAAGGCATGAGGGCATGATTTTAAATAAAGAAGAAGCAGAAGCCTTGAGAAATGAATAAAAGGCTGAAGTTTTTTTGTGGACCACAGTCCACAGTACCACATTGAAAAGAGCATATGTGACCTCCATTTATTATTTTCTGGAGATAGGCATTGTATTAAAGGCTTTACACAGTTGTACTATTTCACTTTGGATAATAATCCTATGAGAAAGCTATTTCTAATATTCTCATTTTGAAAATGAGGTTGAGAATTTTGGATCATTAGTGATCTGCCCAGAGTTGCACAGTTGGTATGGAATATACTGGTACTTCTTCTATTTGTTCCAAGGTTCCTACTTCTAATGATCAAACAATACAATTGCATATCTTGAGACTTTCTCAATTAGGAGTTCTGTCTTGAAATGCCATCTCTGTATCAGGGTGCAGACATTCCAGAAAATGGAAGGAATAGCAATTGTTAATTGGCTGATCTTTGAACTGGGTCTCCACACCAACCTTTCCAGGCCTGCCCAGGTGGATTTCCTAATTGCCTTTTTTTCTTCACTTGAACAACACAGGAGAAAACACTAAACTGTCCTTTTTCTGATTAGGGTATTAACAAGACCTGGATTCCCTTTAACCAGAAAGATAATGCAGCAAACTCTATTGCTCTGGAAAACATAAAATATTTATCAAATTTTCATGTCTTGGCATTTTTACTTACTCAAGCTGTGAGAAATTTGTTGGTAGTAGTTAAAACAAGAGAGAGAAGGAAGCAAAAGTAAATGAAGGAAAAGAAAAGGAAGAATAATGAATAAATTTGCATTCTCTGCAGATAAATTACTTTTGCAAGAGCTATGCCGAGGTCTTGTTTTAGTCCAAGAATCTACACTGTTTGCTTTCTCATCTTGAACTTTAACTCACAACTGCCCCTTCATGACCACAAGGTTTTTGGAGAGGCCCTATTAAGCAGGCCAATGTGAATAAAGTCACCAGTTTCCCATTCAACAGTCCATCCTAAAATTGTGCTTTTCCTGGAGTTATTTTGCTTATCAATCAAGAAGGAAATGCTGAAATTTAGGGCAACAGGCTGATTTATTTACTCCAGCATTCCAGAGCCTCCTACGAATGCTCCTCCATGAATAAGGCATTTTGCACGCTGATTGAATGAATCATTCTATTGGGTAGAAGGATGGACTTCTCTGCTGACTTATTTCCCAGACTGACCACTGTGCTGATGGTTCATTCATGTTAATGCTGATGGTAAATTCATGTTAAACATTGGGATTCAGAGGTTTTCTCTTCCTTCTTTCCATTCCTCATCCCAACATTTTTTTTCCCATCAAGGAACAGAACATGCTTTAGTTAGCAGAGTTTAATTTTGCTTAAAAAGTGTGAAATAATCTTCAACAAAGCAGGAAAAAATATCCAGTGGAAAAGAGACAGTCTCTTCAATAAATGGGGCTGGGAAAATTGGACAGCTATGTATAAAAGAATGAAACTCGACCATTCTCTCACACCATACACAAAGATAAACTCGAAGTGGATGAAAGACCTCAACATGAGGCAGGAATCTAAAAAAATCCTAGATGAGAACATAAGCAGTAACCTCTTTGACATTAGCCACAGCAACTTCTTTCAAGATAGGTCTCCAAAGGCAAAGGAAACAAAAGTTAAAATGAACTTTTGGGACTTCATCCAGATAAAAAGTTTCTGCACAGCAAAGGAAGCAGTCAACAAAGCAAAGAGGGAACCCACAGAATGGGAGAAGATATTTGCAAATGACACTACAAGGGCTGATATCCAAGATCTATAAAGAACTCCTCAAACTCAATGCCCAAAAAGCAGATAATCATGTCAAAAAATGGGAAGAAGACATGAACAGACACTTCTTCAAGGAAGACATACAAATGGCTAACAGATACATGAAAAAATGTTTATCATCAGTAGCCATCAGGGAAATTCAAATCAAAACCACATTGAGATACCACTTTACACCAGTTACAACGGCCAAAATCAACAGGACAGGAAACAACAATTGTTGGAGAAGATGTGGAGAAAGGGGAACCCTCTTACAAACCAAGTTGGTGCAGCCACTTTGGAAAACAGTTTGGAGATTCCTCAAAAAATTAAAAATAGAGCTACCCTGTGACTCTGCAATTGCACTACTGGGTATTTACCCCCAAAGATACAGATGTAGTGAAAAGAAGAGCCATATGTACCCCAATGTTCATAGCAGCAATGTCCACAATCGCGAAACTGTGGAAAGAGCCAAGATCCCCTTCAACAGATGTGAGTGGATAAAGAAGATGTGGTCCACATATACAATGGAATATTACTCAGCCATGAGAAAGGATGAATACCCAACTTTTGAATCAACATGGGTGGGTCTGGAGGATATTATGCTGAGTGAAATAAGTCAAGCAGAGAAAGTCAATTATCATATGATTTCACTTATTTGTGGAACATAAGGAATAAAATGGAGGACATTAGGAGAAGGAAAGGAAAAATGAATTGGGGTTAATTGGAGGGGGCAATGAAAGATGAGAGACTGTGGATTCTGAGAGACAAACTGAGGGTTATAGAGGGGAGGGAGAAGGGAAGATGGGTAAGCCTGGTGGTAGGTTTTAAGGAGGGCATGTATTGCATGGAGCACTGGGTGTGATGCATAAACAATGACTCTTGGAACACTGAAAAAAAAGTATCCCATTAAATAATGAGGAGCAGACTTTATTTTTATATAATTTGTTAATTCCAGATCTAGTTTCAGATTTCTTGCTCTCTTTTCTGCATCTTTTCCAATGACAGGTGTGTCCTCTAGAAGAATGTCCTTGTCTTACAATCTTACACAGAAAAACAAATCACATCCCTCAGCAGCCCAACAGCATCGCACACTTATCTTGGGAAGTGAGAATAGGGCTATTTTAAATTCCAGTTCACCACTCCTATCATCAAGAGAAGAGTAAGAAATTGCAAAACTCCAAGAAATCCTAGCTCTGCAATTTCCAGTTGCTGTGACTGGTTGGGTAGGAGATCTTGTTTTATCTTCCATGAAGTGATACTGTGACCCGAGTAACTTGAAATGCTAAGGCAATGAACTGTTAACCCCCTGGGAATACCCAAAGTACTCTTTCCAAAGGAAAAACACTCAGAAACCACCTAACATGCATTTGGTATTTTAAGAGGTGAAAGAAAGTTCACTCAACTAGAATACAAAATGGAGATTCTAAGAGACCAAGAAAAGGCTAATATCTTTATCGAATCTCTCCACCAAAGTAAATGGGGAAATAGTAACCAAATCTGGAGTTTAGATCTGGAACATAAATATAGGAAAATACTGCGGAACTACCCAGGTTGTTGCTGGAGGGTGGTCATTTTTTAATAAAATCTGTAAGAAAAAAAGGACCGAGATTTCTACTCTGTCTTTTCTTGTTCTGTTATGCTATCGTGAAGAGTTTGAAGTCTTACGACCACATTATGAAGATAGAATTAGTCCTATCAGCATTTTGTAAACAACCCTTCCTGTCAAAATCCAGAAGTTCATAGGTAGCTTAAAGTTTATTAAGTGGTAAGACAATCATTTAAATTTATGTTTGCAGATTCAAATCTTGTACTTTTTCTACTATTTTCACATGAGGAGAAATACTTATGGAAAGGATATGGGTAGGTCTAGTTACTGCTGTTTAGTTTTCCAATTTTTAATTTTTCATAGGTAGATCACATGAATGCATATCTCAAGGTTTGCTTAGTCAACTGATTCCCTGTTAAGGAAATCCTACTTCATGGTCATCACAATGTGGAAAGATTCTGCTCCAGACACACACACACACACACACACACACACACACACACATCCATCAGCCCAACTGGGTGAATCATGTGAGCTCAGTGAGGTTTTAAGTTACTACTTCAAATGATAGTGAAGTTTTAGATGAAATAGATGAAATAGTAAGTATACCTCAGGAACAGAAAGAGAAGAAAATGATGTGTCTCTATAAAGGACCCCAGAAGATAAGGCCTTTATAAAAATTGTGATTAACACAGGGTCATGAGTGAGAAGACCTTCAGCAAGCATGAGCCACCAAGTGAACTGAGGCCCCTGTTCTTTTTGGTCCTTCTCATATGCCCCTTTTAATACCCACAAGCAGACTGGAAAGAACACTGACTTCAGTGATGAGAGCCAGTTCTAAGCCTAGCTTGCTCTGGGCCTCAGTGTTCTTTCTTGCTCTAGAAAGTCCAGGTGAACTTAGGACAGCCTTTGCTAACCCCCTCCACTAGGTTAAATCCTCTATTACCAACTGAGCCGTTCTTTCCCCCATGATAGCAAACATATAAGCAGAGATTATATCCTATTGCTTATATATTCCTAATGCTGACCGCTATAGTTGATACAAATCAAGTATTCAAAATAAAACTTGCTAAATGGAATTACTAAAGGGTTAAACGAAGTCTAGAATCATACTTTCTTTTTTATTTATTTATTTATTTATTTCACAGAGGGAGAGAGATCACAAGGAGGCAGAGAGGCAGGCAGAGAGAGAGGGGGAAGCAGGCTCCCCGCTGAGCAGAGAGCCCGATGCGGGCCTCGATCCCAGGACCCTGAGATCATGACCTGGGCCGAAAGCAGAGGCTTTAACCCACTGAGCCACCCAGGCGCCCTAGAATCATACTTTCAAATATGGCTAGGGAGATCATATAAAGGTATGAAGCAGGTGTAATGGAGAATAAGAAGAAGTTGGCTCTGTAGTGAACTAGACTAAAAACTACAGGCCTGCCTGAAGGACATTTAAATCCAAATTTTTAAACATCACTATAGTGGTCAAAATGACATCTAAGGGTTTAGCCCATGGGCTGTTACATCAGTCATTGTAGGTATAATTTATACAAACATTGCCTTTCAGTTCCATTTAATCTATAATTATGAACTGCTTTGTTGCCTTTTTAAAAAAAGTCATGGCATAACATAGGAATAATGCATAGGGAAAATTTGCCTAGCAAATATCCTGTAGTTCTGGAGCTTCCTTCAAAACTGTGACCTAATTGAACATAATAGAAAAACAAAAACTGTGATCTAGATCCAGTGCTAGTATCATAATTTTTTCCCTAACTATGTAGGGTTTGCTGTGAAAAATTAAGCAGTATCTCTCTGCTCTTGAAATTTCTGGGTAGCCTTCTTAATTTTTTGTGGCTTAATCCCTTCCAGGCCTTTTACTTTCACAGAATCAAAATTATTTTTCTTGGAAAATGATTCCTTTCTATATATGTGTTAATTTATGTGGAATCCATTAAATATGATATGTAAATGACAGATCATGTATTTTTAAAAATAATATTTGGATTGAGATTGAAGGATGAATGCTAAATTTAGGGGAAATGAGACTATATTCAAATTGCTATCTTTAATGATAAAGTAAAATTAATAAAATATATAATGAATTGACTAATTTCTTTTGGAAGGCTAACAGAATTCTCTCTGGGTTCCTCTTCTTAATTTAATAAAGCTACTATTTCAACTAAAGTTGAAAGTCAGGAGTTGTTTTAATTGTATGGGAAAAAATATAAAAGATTAGAATCATACTGAAATTCCCTGAAGCTGGAAGAAGTGAAGGAAGCTGTATTCACAATCTATTAATTTTAATGGTATTTCTTCCATCTAAAGGAGGGACTTGCCTTGAATTAATATAGATCCTTAGGATGTGTGGAATAGAACCAGGTTTAAAATAGGATTACGTAAACTCAGAGTTTTATTTTGATAAATTTCAGAGGTAGATGTGAAAATTTTCCCACTTAATCCTGATAATTCAAAAATTTTAACACCTGGAAACTCAGGTCCTGAGAGGTAAAGGTTTGTTCCAGTTCAATTTCCATCTGAATAATTGACTCAAGTCCCAGGCTGGAGAGAAACAATTGATCTAATCTTTTTATTAGCTGGTTCATACAACTCAAAGCATTATGGGTGATGACTTGCTAAAGATTTTTATATACACCATGTAACTAGTAATTCACAATTTCCCAATCCATTTTTAACTAATACCATAGAGAGCATTTGTTTTGGTTTCTTCCCGCAAGCTGCAAACACGCCAGTCAAGTGTTTCTAATGCACAGGGATAGGGAGAGGGAGAAAAACGGATAAACTTTAGCAAAAGAGGAGCTACATTTTCCCTCTGGGGCTTCCACATGTTGTCAAGGGTGATAACAGTGCATGTTCCTAAGAGGGAAAAGGGGTGGCTTTCTAGCTTCCAAAGCCCAGAACAGTGAATAAAAAATGTGGCAATTGATCAGGTCAAATTTCAAGACTCACTGGCAGGTTATATTTGACTTAAAGGCTGTGGTCCATAATTATCCCAGGTCGTTGAGAGACCCATGGTTTTCTCTCGGTACTGGGTTTTGAAACCCAACCTTGGCCCATAGGCTAAGAGGAGGAGTTTGGGCATACAGAACCACACATTGCTATTTTTTCATTTCTGTGTCAGAGGGAAATTACCATCTGCTTTTATCTGTCATCTAGAAGCAAAGAAGTCAAGTTTTAGTTTCTGCCCTCCTTAGTCAAGGCACTGATGTTTTAGTGCAGTTAAAAATCTGATAGTTCCCTCCCCCTGTAAGATATTGAATCAAAAAAGAGAATTAGGCTACTCTAACCAAACAAAAACAAACCATCCAGATTATTAGCAGCTCCACTTCTATGTATTAGAGACACTTTCTCTGTCCACGGAACGTTACCCACTGCCTCCTATTGTTTTTCATTTAATTTGGATAAGATGCCAAAAAGCTGATCTAATGCAGACCAGATAGGCAGGATTCCAGTGAACATGGAGCAAAAGGGTAGCAGAAAGGAGCAGCGTATTCAGCTCCACAGAGATGCTGGGAACACAGCCAGTGACCTTTGCTTCTACGTATTTAGAGTTTCATTTGGTTCTTGAATGGCAGGGGACATGAAAGTGTTGCTGAAATGGGTCTCTTGAACAGAGATGGGCTGGATGGGGAGGGTACATGGGTTCACACGGATTACCGGATCCTCTGAGTAGGAACTGAGACATATTTAGCACTGAACAGCACTGGTAAAAAGTGACTCAGCAGTAATTAAAAAGTGGTGTAGTCCAAATAACTTAAAGTACTTGTAAGCGTGTACCCACTGTATACAACAAAAGCAAAATAACTGATGCTAAGGGCAGTATGATTATAGAACAAATGCCTTCATAACAAATACGAATGGCAAATATGTAATCACAACGAAAGTGTTTATAAACTCCACACAATTTCTTAATAGGACCATGGACTTTCTAACGTTTGTGTCATCAGATAATAGGGAGTAGGGGGATCCATATTCATCCTTCTTTACTCCTGTGTATCTTGCATCTTTCACAGCTCAGTTCAAAAACATCCCTTCCTTTGGACAGTTTTCCTTAGCCACCCCCAACTCTGTCAGGTCCTCTGATATATGTTCTCATAGCAGTGAAGACGTTTCCCTCACTGCCTTTATTTTCTCCTATGTATTATTTTCATACATGTTTGCTGGAAGTGTATCCTTCCTTTAAGACGTGGTCCCTGTGAGGGCAAGGAGCATGTTGGATAGGGACTCAAGAAGTATCAGTTGAATTCGCAGGTAATACTTGCAGTCAGTGTTTAGTTCACTATATTCCAGGTAGTTACAAGCACTCTACAGGGATTACGGCATGTGTTTCTCAGAACACTCCTTTAGGGTAGCTACTCTTATTACCAACTCTACTTTCATAGATAATGCTGCTGACACTAAAAATTTAAGTCACTTGTAGAAAGTAGCACAATGAGTAAATGAGGGACCTGAAATTTGAACCTAGACGGGCCTATTTCAGAGTCACCACAGTGAAGACTGATGGTACACTAGGATTTATATGTTCCCTTGAGAGAGTAAAAGTCCCTCTTGCTTTGAGGGGAGACATTTAGGAACCGGAGCATGCACATGCCGCTGAAGGAATGGTGACAAGAATGGGGCAGGGGCAGGGCGCAAATAAGAGATTATGGTCTGAGCTCGGAAGTGGGGGTGGGGAATAAATGTGGCCCTGGGCCTTTATAAAGAGAGACTGAGGCCTATCAAGAAGGGGAAGAGGGAAAAAAGGGGACGGTAGAGAGGGGGGCCCCTTTGTCTGCACAACATGATATTCAGTAAGTGCCCAGTGAGACAGCTTGAGGGACCTCATCTTTTCCCTCTGAACCTTTCCTGCTAACTTTGATTTGACTTCATTTTAGGAAGAGCCACTTTGTGAAATGAGGGACTCACGCTAGATTTTAAAATAAGCTAGTACAAATATCTAAACCCTTTACCTATAGACGGTAGGAACTCTCAGGGTAAACCTATAAGCATTCACCTTCTCTTGGGCTGAGGCATTAATGGGCTCTGAAGCCACACAGCTTGGGTTAGAAGCAGACTGGGCTAAAGGAGAGGTCACAGAGCTCTGTGATCTTGGGCAGGATATTTAACCTTTCTGAGCCTCAGTTTTCTCAACTATAAAATAGGTAGAACAGTGTCGACCTCATTGGGTGGTTGTGAGGATTAAATGAGAGAATTCATATAATGTACCTACAACAGTGTCCTATATGATAAACTTACAGAACGGTAACTTTCATTAGAGAGGAGAAAGTTCTAAGTTAGGGACAGAAGAAGGTGACAGAGACTTTGGAGAGCACATAATAAAAATAATGTGGAAGGTTTCTTGAGACATTAGATAGAAATAAAGGAATTGAACTGGCGTCACATCATGGCCAGGAGAGGTCTACTCTGGTAAACCAGTTTTTAAATTAAAACCGCCGTGGAAGTGGTGACAGAAGACCACACACCGCACTTGCTCAATTACTCTTTAAGAAACAAAGGAATGCAGCAAGGCACCTGCGCAACTCTCTGCTACAGCCCTTTGACAGGGAGCTTCCTGTTGGTTTGGGGCTGGGGGAATTTTCTAGTTTCAGTCATCTGGGAAAGTGTCTACTGTTGAGACCTCTCATTATTCATAGGCCTAATAAAAGAAACTGCAAATTCCTAATGCTTAATTTTGTTTGGTTTTTCATCCTTATGGTGGGGGAGGCAAGAGGCAACTCAAAGTGTTCCATTTTGTTGTTTGCCAACAGGATCAGAAAAATGTGGGAAGGGAGAGCTTGCACACATCAGCAAAGCTAAGTTTTCGGATTTATTTCTGTCTTCTTTTACTTATGGGAAACGAGGCTTTTTCCCCAATTAAGTGCATTTGTAATGAGAGTTTCATTACGATGTAGAGATGATATGAAATTACATTCTGTAGATCATCTTTGTGCAGCGCTATTTTAAATTTCAGAGTAGATAAGAACATATATATATAGTTAGTTAAGTCTTAAAGACACGAGTTTTGAAATCAGCTTTGTATTTTAGCTTCTCCACTGTGCCCTTGGTCAAGTTCCATAGCTTAGTTGAGCCTCAGGTGTCTCACCTTTAAAATGAAGTTATAGCACCTCATCTTTAAAATAAAAGCACGTTATATGATGCTTTGTTTTAAGCTGGAGACAAGATACTTAAGGAGCCTACCATCATGTCCTGCATACAATTAGGTGTGTAACAAAAGGTAACACTGCTACAACACTTAAAACTTCAACATTTCTCAACTGGGAAAGAAAATATAAATTCACTGTTCCCATTAGCTTCTGTAGTGGATTGTGGTTGAATCTATCCCACCCGTTGTAACAATGGGAGAGACTGATCCCAGTTGTGAGCCTGACTGCTATAAATCAGTCTTGGTGTTCCCCCTCCCTTGACCAGGGATTGGTTCAGGAATGGGAAGGCATAAGGCAACTGAAGCAATGAAAGGAAAGGAAAGGTTTATTGGAGGCTCTGGGGTTAAAAAAAAATTCCCCATCTTTCCTTCTGGATGTGTATAAAGAAACATGGAGCCTTGTTACTGGCAGCCCAGAATGAGGTATCACTGACAAGATTTTGGCTGGCTTGCTTGATCTCTCTCTCTCTCTCTTTTTCACTTCCCATACCTCTATGCATGCTTTGCATAGACCAGATACATTAAAGGTGGATGGAAAATCAAAAAGGTATCATTAATAAAATTCAAAATAGTAATTTCAATAATTTCAGATAAAATTCAACCTAGGATAATAATAAGGTAATGTATTATTCATACATATTTTATATATGTAGGTATACATATGTATATAAATATGTTCATATCTACATAAAATATAAATACATAGAAATATAGAGACAGTTTTCCAAAATCAATAATCCTGTAAGAATAATGTGATCCTACAGTAATTTTAATAAAAACCCCTTCCATTTATTTAAGTTACTTATGTTTTATCAAATGGCTTTCATGTCTTTTATTTCATTGCCTTCTACAATGTCAGAAGGAATCTGAAAGGCCCAGGAAGGACTTGTCATCTCACAGATTAACACAGACACAGAGAAATCCTTTTCCCATAGTTGCAGAACTTTTCAGAAGCTGAACTCAACTCTTGGCTTCCTGAATCCAAATTGTACTCTGTGGCTTGCTCTGCCAATGATAGAACTGAGGAAAGATATTTTAAAACAGCATCACATGTAATCTGTGATTAAACTGTGCAACTCAGAGAGAGAAACCTAGGTTTAGGTTCCAGCTTTAGTTAGTCCCAGCTCTACCACTAACTAGCTTATATGACCATGAGGAAGTTCCTGACATTTCTGGGTTTCAGTGTCTACATATAAAAATGAGACATAACAAGAAAAAAAAATTGTAAGTATGTACAGTGATGGACATTAACTGAACTTATCATGACAATCACTTTGCAATATATTCAAATAACAATCATTATGTTGCAAACCTGGAACTAATATAATGTTAGGTCAATTATACCTCAATTAAAAAAAAAACTAAAAATTGCAACTACAAGCAAAAGGAAGTGTTAATTAAAAATAACAAAAATTATGTTGAGGGGAAGTTTCCTATGCTTACACCTGAGAGAGGGACAAACCAGGCAAATGGAAAACCAGGCAAATGGACCAGCTGGTCCCCAAGTCAACTATAGAACCTTTAGTCTAGTTCTCAAGGCAGCAGCCACTACTCCTTCAGGGTCAGGACTCATTTGCATTCCCTGGGCTAGCTCCTTGCTATTGAGTATGGTCCAGAGATCAACAGCTTTGGCATCACCAGGAAGTTTGTTAGAAGTGCAGAGTCTCAAGCCTCACCCTAGACATACAGAATAAGAATCTACACTTTAGCAAGATATGTAGATAGCTTTTATGTACATTAAAGATTGAGAAGCACTGGGTTACATCATCTCTTCGATTCCTTAAAGTTCTCAAAGTCAATAGACCATAGGACTAAAAAAAAAAAAAAGAATTTTTTTAAGGATCTTGGGTAGCTCTCCAAGTCTGCTAAACCAAGTCTTCAACATCTATATGGTAAAGGGGTAGAGGAGTTCATTGGTAATTTTTTGTGCTCCCTTTTCAGAATGCTGAATTAATCACAATCAAGGCACCAACTTGATTTGATAAACCCCAGGGAGAAAGTGAACTGGAGAGAGAGTGATTAAATCCACTTCAACGGGATCCGTGTACAGTGGTGGCCGACAGCTCCTCTACATTTAGCCAATTACATGGTGATTTACTGCAGTGAGTATTTGCCAAATGCACCATCCACTCTCACAACCCAACCCTCGTTGGGAGACTCCTATTAATTTGACACAGCCTTATTAAACATCTCTCTGTTCCATTTTAACATCAAATAACCCTTGTCTCTGAGATCTGAGGATAATGGTGGACTGTAAATGATTAAACTTTATAAAATGCAGGCTGTAGTTTGAGTTAGGAAATGAAGAAAATTATGAATTTAGGGAGATAGGAAAGAACATCAAATCTATGCTGATACTTTGCTAAAGAATATCAGCTAGACTCTGTGTCAAATATTCAAAACCCTCACATAATAATAATAATAATAATAATAATAATAATAATAATAATAATAATAATAAAAGACCTGGGTTCAAAAGTCCAGGTTTGCAACTTACTAGCTGTGTGGCTGAATATGTAATTTCTCTGGACCTCAGCTTTTGTCATCAGTAAAATTTTAGAAGACTGTAAGAGTATCCAGTGACTAACAAACTTCAAACTTTCATGAGCATCAGAATCATTTGGAGAATGTGTTAAAATTTAAATTCTTGGATCATCAGAAATTCTGATTCAGTAAATCCAGGAATGGGCTGGGTTTCAGTATTGGTGATTCTGATGTTGTGGTCTGGGGATGACCCCCAATAAAATGCTACTATGGGGCACTGGATGGTAAAAATCCAAGTAAAAAGCACTTGTAAACTCTTGGTAAATGTTAGTTTTTTAAATGTCTTAGTAGTAGTGCAGAAGTGCTTTGTTCAATGTTACATACTGGGGAGGGCCTGGGGCAGAACAATTTCCAATGCATCAGAATGGTGTCCTGTTTAGTAATATTTGTCAGAGTACTTCGTTGAAAAATGCAAAGGATTGAGAGAGGATGCAGATCAAATTGTTATGTATTGTCAAGGAGTGAAAGGCAGTGCTGTGCAACGGGCAGCTTATGCCACAGAACTGGGGTCGTTGTTATTTAATTGCTGTGTGCCTGTGGATAGTCAATCTACCTCTCTGGGTATCAGTTTCTTCATTTATAAAATGAGAAGATCAGCCCATATTCTTTCAAGGGTTAAATTACTATTGTTCTGTCATAGCCATGTATATCCTGTCAGGGCAGAAGATCTCCTTGCTCTGTTTTTTCCCCTGAGATGGAATGTGCCTTTTACTCTGCTAAGCTTTTTCAAAACATGCATTTAAAGTTAACACCTCAGTAGCAAGAAACTCAGTAGCATGTATCATGTATACTATGTATTATTCATTCAGATTATGTCATACAATTTAAAAGAATATTATAGGGGCAGTGGACTGTTCCATCAGACTGACTGACAGAGACAGTGCTTCTGAATTTAGAAACAAATCTTGAGAAATGGAAAAAGTCAGAGTTCTGCCCTTACTATCCTTCTCACAATAGACATCAATTTTGAGGTTAGCGCTTAAGAAATGCTCATATTTCTTCCTGCAATCCTTACAATCCTGAGGGTAGGACAGTCAGCCCTATTTTACAAATTGGGAAGCTGAGGCTCAGAGAGTTTTCTCAGGCTGATATATCAAATAAATGAGAATTATGGGGCTTAAACTCAGGACTGTCTCAAATTCAGAATCAAGTAGATTTGATGAAGTTGGGTGTATCTGTGCTCTTAACATCTGTGGTACTCTCCAAGAGCAATAATTTTAAAAACTTGCTGAAAGACCAACACATTTGTGATGTTCCTTCTCAATCTTGTCCCTCGTGAGAAAAGCTGAAGGCTACCCTGCAGCTGCGGAGACGGGAGCCACATGTATCTGAAAGACTCTCACAGGAAATGTGGCCCGTGTTGTTAGCATCAGGGGACCAACATTCTCAACTGCTGAAGTAAACAACCCTGAGGTGGGTGAGGAAATGTGAAATGCTCCAGAAAGCAGTATTCACTGTTGAGGACTCTTACTGCAGTGCACTCTCAGGGTGGCACCTGGGTTAGCAGCCGGGATTCAGAGATCCTTACCCTGCTGTAGGGAGTCATAGCAGTATCTGGGACTCAGTGGAAGAAACTGACTATGGGGTCTTTGAAGCTGGTCCAGCTTCCAGAAATTTTGCAGCAGAAGCTAGTAGTGGTATTGAGAGGCAAAAAGACAGCTTGTTTATTGCTGAGGGAGATTTCAAAATTATGTCAGCTTCCATTTTTGTTATGTCTCTCTTGGTGCTCTTTGCCAAAATTAAACAAGCATCAAGCAATTCTGTAAACCTCTTCTCAGCAGAGGCCATGAAAAATTCCTAATTTCTTCAAGAACAGAAGACTTGCTAGAGGTACTTCACTTGTTTTGTTTTTTAACAACTTAATATAAATAGAAATATGGTTAACAGAAATTTAATGCCAGTCCTTAAATTCCAAATCTGCCCATGGAACACATGGTTTTCTATTTTCCAACAATTCATAATCTTTTCAGAGTTTTCTCAGTAATAAGTGTATTCATTATACTACAATGTTACTACATTTCCTAAAACCCGAGATTTTAAAAACTACAAAATATACCATTAATTCATTGGCAGGTTTTTAGAAAGGAGAAAAGGAAAGAAACTACATATTTACAGTATAGGTAAGTATCATATTAACTTCAGGAGCTCTTCAAAAGTGAAGTTTTGTCTTAAAGTTGAAAACTACTCCACGTCTTTCCTTAAAGACTATGTTAATAATCCACAAGTTGGGCTTGACTTCCAGTACTGATCTAACAGCATGGTAGCAGCATTGTATTTCGAATTCTAGAATGGATAGGAGCAACTGAAGAGGCAAGTAATACTACTGCTTTGGAAAACCACAGAGTATTACATATACACTTTTTCTGTTGTTTGCTAAATTTTGTTTACTGGCAACATGGGCCCTTGGACAGTACAAATATGTTTTCAGAATTTAACTCTTGGGTTGTGGTTCTCATTCTAGGAAGAAACCTAATTGAAGGGAAACGAGTCATCGCTGGTAAATTTTGTCCTCCTTGTAGGACAGGAGATAACAAGGTTTTCTGATTAAGATGGGACTCAACAAAGAAACTGACCAGGTAATGGACAGGAACATGGCAGTAAGATTCAAGGGGCTTTGGTCCTAGAAATGTGTTTCATCAATGAATGTCTAGGTGTCTGTTCCACTTACTCATTTATAAAATGGGGATTATATTTATGCCCTATGTATCTGGTTATTTTTGAGATAATAGAAGCACATTGAAAAAGTATAAATACTACACTAGGGCACAATATTATCATAATCTAATGGACCTGCCTGCTTGGCTACTTACCACCTTCTTTACAGCTTATTATTTAATTTACATTCTAATTTATCGAATGAAAGAATTATATCGTATTTAGATGAGTTAATTTTAGAATAGGGGTTGGGTTCATTGTACTTTTAGTGGTTCCTCACCCGGGAAATTATTTTATAATATTTCTCTCTAAAGCCATTTTTCCACATTTTTCCAAAAGGAAAGTTATTAAATAAAATGGTTTTTAACCACAGAGTATGACATAAATTTTCTACAACTGTTTATAAATTTTTAAATTAGTAAGAAATTGCTTGTAGTAGAAATAAGTGAAAGGAGGTTTAATCAAAAGGAGGCTATGGGACAAATGAATTTCAGGCAAGAAGGCTCAGTAAACATTCTAGAGCCACATAATTTTTAAGTTAGATGAGATCTTGGAGATCACATCCTTATTTTTCGGGACAGGTTGACTCCTCAGATGTTACAAGTATGGCTTACGTGTCAGAATTAAAACTTAAATCTCGAGCCACCTGAATTTCAGTTTGCTGTACCAAGTTAGAAGATTAATTTTTTCATGGGAAACTACATCTGCAGGGATCCATGGGCAGAATTGCTATAGGTAAGTCCAAGCTTAAAAAAAAAACAGTAGAGGTCTCTGTCTAACTGAATCACTGGTGACAACACAGACAAGAGAGTCAGAGAGCATGGGCTTGAGTGCCCCCAAGGCAGACCACTTACTACTGTTCAGCCCACACCATCCTCTCCCTCTTTCTTTCTTCTTCCCTCCCTCTCCCTACTCCCTCCCTTCCTTCCTTCTTTTTCTTTCTGATAACAATAATTATTAGACTATAAGCAATAATTATTAGAAATGAGCATGTGCTATTTATATGTAATTGGGTTATTCTGGTTAAGTAATATACGAAGCATTGAGGAATTATATCTGTGTGTGATTTGTGTCTCTAAGGGTGTGGTAGGTATGGTAAGTGTGTGTGTCTGTGTAAGAAAGAGAATGTAATTAGTGGTCATAGGAATATACTGGGAAACTGAGTGGGAATATGCATACATATACACACTCATACACTGTCTTAGGTTGTAAAAGTAATATATGGTCATCGTAACAGTTCAAACACTACAGAAAGACATAAAATGAAAAATGGAAGTGTTTTATCATCCCATCCCATTCTCCAAATGTAACTACTGGGAAAATGGATTTTTAATAAAATAATGCTTGTGCTATTGGTTTTACCCCTGGAAAAATATAAAGTTGACCATTATCTTGTACTAACAATAATATATTATTTAAGATAGATTAAATATAAACATGAAATAATCAATTATGTATGAAAAGGAAAAAAAACTTTCAGGAAAATTCATTAGACCATATGCCTAACCTAGAATTTCAAGAGCAATTTTTATCCATTCCAGAACACCCAGAAATTACAAATATTTAGGCAATATAAAAATTGAAAACTTGTTAGAGAATGAGTGAGAGCTTGGGAAAAATATCTGCAATGCACATACTAATAAATGGTAAGTATATTTATTATACTTAGACCTCTTGAAACTGAAAAAAGAGAAATGGACAAAAGTAACCATAGACAAGGGGTTTCTGGGTGGCTCTGTCTGTTAAGCCTCTGACTTGTGATCAGGTCATGTCTCAGGGTCAAGCTCTGTGTTGGGCTTCCCACTCAGTGGGAAGTCTGCTTGTTCCTTTGCCCCTTCCCCCCGCCCCAAGCTTTCTCTCAAATAAATAAATAAATTCTTTTAAAAAAGAAGGGTAACAATAGGCAATTCACAGGGAAGTTGATTCCACCACGTTAATATATGAAAAGTTATTAAATTGCTTAAGGAATGTTGGAAATACACATTAAAATAAGGTTATATCCATAATAAATTGTGAAGAGCAATCAATAATCAATACTGTTGAAGGGAAAATGAGAAAGAGAATCTGTTCATATAAAAGTACAGACAGATGTAACAGATGGGTGGAAAAAAATGATTATAGGGACACCTGGGTGGCTCAGTCAGTTAAGTGTCTGCCTTTGCCTCAGGTCATGATCCTTGGGTTCTGGGTGGTCCTGGGATCCACCCCCATGCTGGGCTTCCTGCTCAGCAAGGACTCTGCTTGTCCCTCTGTTCCTACCCCCAGGTGGTGCTTTCTCTCCCTCTAATCAAAAAAAAAAAAAAAAAAAAAAAAAAAAAAATTAAAAAAAANAAAAAAAAAAAAAAAAAAAAATCTTAAAAAAATGATTATAAAATATTTTGATTCTTTCCCCCTCAAAAAGGGGGATTTAAAAGTGGGATTATTAAATGACTATAACCATGTTTTTTAAAAAGCAATTAGTAATTAGAAAGAAGACAAAAAAATTATGTTTCTTGTGGAAAGAAAAGCTCTACCTGATAAGAATGGTAAAAGAAAAAGAAAATACGGAAACTAAACATTTTTTACAAGCTCAAATATATTATTCTTTTCTGGAATTCTAGATTTCCTGTCTTGTTTTATGTAATTCGTGTTTATTAAAATGTTTATACATGATTTTCTGCTTTTCATGTATCTTTTCCTCTTTTAAAAATATCTAGCTCTTTAATTTATCTAGAATTTAATCTGGAGGAAGGGGTGGGTTAAATGTATGGTACTACATTTAAATATTCCCGAATGGTCAGACCATCTAATTACTCACCACTGTTTATTAAATAACTCACATTTTCCCAATGACATTAAATGATCCTTTCATTAATAATTTAATTTTCTAATGTTTCTAAAACAATTTCTATGCTTTTTATTTAGATAGCACTGATTCAGTACTATACTGCATTAATCACTCTAGTCTAAAAATTCATTTAAACTTCTGGTAGAGCTATTTTTACTTTTTTTTCACAATCCTGATTCTTCTCATGTATTTTTTTTCTTCAAAAAAAAAAACTTTAGAATTACCGTGTCAAAGTTCTAAAACAAACCACTAAAGATCAAAACTACAAAGGAAGCCATTGGTCATCCAATGGGATTATACTACACTCATAGAATAATTTAGAAATACACTGATTCTCTTAAAATGTTACTTTTTAAAAAATAAGTTGTTTTAACAAAGTTTTCTTTCATCAAAAACTTATTATTAATAGTAAAAGGGCTATTTTCTTTCTTTCCAATATTTTTATTACTGTTTATATACTCTTTATATAGAAAAGCTGTGAAAACTTCCCTTTCTCCTTTCTCATGTGGTTTCTTAAAGTTTCTCCCAGAATATTTTTCTTCTTTCTTTTCTTTCTTTCTCTCCCTCTTTCTTTCTTTCTTTCTTTCTTTCTTTCTTTCTTTCTTTCTTTCTTTCTTTCTTTCTTTCTTTCTTTCTTTTCCTTCCTTCCTTCCTTCCTTCCTTCCTTCCTTTTTCTTCCTTTCTTTTGCTAAAAGTGAAATATTTTCCTTTTTTAATATTCCTTATTTTCTCTCAAGAAATTTCACTGGCTAATAATTCTTACAAAATTAAATAATAGTGTGATGGTAAGCATCCATTTCTTGTCCCTGCCTTTACTTTTCCACCCTAAGACAAAATGTAAGAGAGAGCTTTTTGTTAGATGAAGAGAAGTAAAGAAACAGCAAGAAAAATACCCATCATTTCCCAATTTTCTAAGGGATTTTAAATTTACAACCAAAAATTAATACTGAATTCAAAAGATACTTTTGAATGTCTCTTGGTAATCTACTGAAATGATGAAAAATTTTACCTCTTCAATGTATTAATATAGTAAATAAGATTATAATTTTATTTTGAATGACAGTATGTGCTTATGTTGCAGTTTGTTTTTAATATTCTCTGGATTAAACTTGCTACTTAAAGATTTTTTTTCCACTGAAATTGTGATTAATAAAGTAGATCCATAGCTATTCTTCATATATTTTTGTATTTTTTGGATATGGTTTTGGCACTGGAAGTATTTGTTTATAATGTTTAATGAGACACTGCTGAAGCCTTCTAGGATGCGATGGGGTTACACTGCTTTGTCAGTTTTCTTTGTTTTTCCTTTGGTAATTGCTCTGTTTCTGTTTTCTCTTTCTGCTAGGTTCAGTTTGCTAATTTATATTTTCTAAGAATGTCAGATATTTTATCCACATATTCTGAGATCTTTGCATATTTTTTTTAATTTCACCTTTTAAAAAACAATTATTGTGCTTTTAAAAAATTTCCTTGCCTCCCTCTTTGCTTCTTTAATAAGTTTTCCTTGATCAATTATTTCCCTATTTTATTTTCTTAAAAGAACTGATTTATTTATTTATTTTAAATTTTATTTATTTATTTATTTATTTGTCAGAGAGAGAGAGAGAGCACAAGTAGGGGGACCAGCAGGCAGAGGGAGAAGCAGGCTTCCTGCTGAGCAAGGAGCCTGATGCGACACTTGATTCTAGGACTCTGGGATCAACTTGAGCTGAAGGCATACGATTAACCCACTGAGCCACCAATGCATCCCTAAAAGAACTGATTTTTTTAATTAACATATAGTGGGGGCACCTGGGTGGCTCCAGTGGGTTAAGCCCCTGCCTTTGGCTCAGGTCATGATGGAGCCCTGCATCCGGCTCTCTGCTCAGCGGAGAGCCTGCTTCCCCCTCTCTCTCTGCCTGCCTCTCTGCCCACTTGTGATCTCTCTCTCTGTCAAATAAACAAATAAAAATCTTAAAAAAAAAAAACATATAGTGTATTATTTGCCCCAGGGGTACAGGTCTGTGAATCATCAATCTTACACATTTCACAGTACTCACCATAGCACATACCCTCCCCAAGGTAGAACTGATTTATTTGCACATTATTTTATTCTGATTTTCTATTTTGTTAAGTTATAATTGATCTTGATTAATTACCTTCTCCTGCTTCTTTTAAATATGCTGTTGATCTTTTTTTTAACTTTTGAATTGTAAATTTAATTAACTTTTTAAAATTACTTGCTAGAAATGTGTTTGAAACTATAACTTCCTCACTATTATTTTAACCACATCCCTTGGAATTAATTAGACAGTATTTTAAATTGCCATTATTTTCAAGATGTTCTTCAAATCAATTTTCATTGTATCTGACACATGATTTGTATAAAGATGAGGTTATACAGCTAATAAACTTTACTAAATACGTTACTCAGGTAATGTTTCTGTCATTTTCTCTTTTGATTTCCTATCATTTTATTTGGTTGCTATTTCCATTTTAATTTTATGAATTACATATAAATTATTAATCAATGATAACACCTTTATTTTGGATCGCAATTATTACACAATATCAAAAATAATTAGTCAATATTTTTTTACCTCCAATTCATCCTTATAATGTAATAATTGTCCTAATATTAAAACTATTAAAAAGTAATAATATCCAATCCTCAGTTATCCTCAGACTTGTATTTGCCTCATTTGTTTTTGCCTATGCCTTTACAAAGAATATTTCTCAATACCTTTACTTTAGAAGTGTCTCTAATAAATAACATTTTGTTGGATTTAGTTGCTTGATTTAATCTAAGAATCTTACTCTTCTGATATGTAAGTTGATTAGGTGCTCTAGTTGTAAGAGAAGACAAGCTTTGTCTTAATTCTATCATCTTAATTTATTCTTTAAATTTGCTTTTAAATTGTCCTTATCCTTATCTGACATCTAGCCTTAGCTACCTTATCTTAATCTTTCTTTATTTCCTTCCTATTATCTAAGGTTTGTATACAATGAATTTCAGTTCACCATACTGATCCTGATCCTTAAACTTTCATGTTTCAGTGGATACAACAGATCTGGGAGATAAAATGCAGATTCCTCAGCTGTCCCACTAAAATTGTGATTTATGATATCTCAGGTGGAATCTACTTTTTAAGTGAGCACCCCAGATGACCCTAATGTAGGCAGTCTATGGTATACTCTTCAAGAAACACCATTGTAGTAGTCCATGTTAATTTTAAACATATCTTTAATCTTCAACTTTTTGATTCATAAACTCTAAAGATAGAGAGTAAATGTCAAGTCCTTGCTATGAATTAGGAAACAATACCTATTCCCTCTTCAAAAATACACATCCTGATTTATTCTTTTTATATAGTATTTAGTTTTTTAAAATAATTGAATTATCTTTTATTCTATAACTTTAATTTCTGGAGCTGTATAGCTTTAGATTGACATGCTGTCTTTAGTTCTGAATGCTAGAACACTGGCTTTTCCTATTCTCAAGTTCCTTACTTGGACTACCTTTAATTGGAGCTAAACTTTTTTTTATGAAGCTTTTTAAATAAGATTTCAGGGATGCTCTATTCACTAAACCTTGAATATTGAGGATAGTTTATTTTCTTTTGCTTTTATCTATCAATAATAATATTCTTAGGTTATTCTTTCCCCCTCAGCGTCCTATAACATTTTTCCATTATTTTACAAAATTTAATATTACTATGGAGTAGCTTGAGTCCTAACTTTTTCTTTTCCTTCCTTATAGATCATTTACTATTTCTGACTGGAAGTTTAGTAATGTCAGGAGGATATAAAAAGGTGGTAATGAGATTGTATAATTTTTAACCTTGGAACCCAGTATATCCTTTTGGCTTACTGATTAATTTCATCGCAGATATATATAAATATATAATGTCTAGAATATTAGTTAAGAGTGTAGTCTGTAGTCATATTTTCTGTTCAACCATTTCTTAGATGTCTAACCTTAAGCAAGTTAATTACACTCTCTGGGTCTCAGTTCATCATCTGTAAAATTATAATTACTACAACAAAGGATAATAATAAGAACTATGTCATGTTGTAATATATGTAAAGTGTTAAAAAACAGAAAAGGCATTCAATAAGTATTCTTTATTATTATAATTATTGACATTATATTTTTATTACCATTATGAGATGGTAATAAAATACCATTTTATTCCATTCTATACTAAGAACATGACTCTGCATGTTTAATCTCCTGTACCTGTTTTACATATTTATTATGTCTTTTTCTAAGCCGTTTTTCTCTCTGCATCTGTCTTCTCTCCATTTGGCACAATTTTCTACAATCTGAACTCTGTGTTATTGCATTGACTTTTTTGCCACACTTACTCTCTTTCTGTTTACTAGTTTCTACAGAGATTGCTTTGTCTTCACTTTTGCCTCCTTAATCACCTCCTAGCACCTTGTTTATCATCCTATCCTTGATCTTTTGTTTCATTTTCTCTTTCAATTTTTGATGAGAAAAAGTTTTTGTTAGGGAAATTTTAATTTATCCTGAAATATTTTTTTCCAGTAAGAGTTGTTATCTGTCTTTAGCACCCTGAGTTCCTTTCTCTCTCTACCTGAGAAGACAGACAGAGATAGAATAATTTATAGTTTTCTTGTAGAGCTGCCATGCTGTTTCTTTGCTTAGATGCATCTAACGGTCTCCCCATCTGCTCAAATACAGCTTGGGTGGATTTGTCTGGATTCTGCTTGCATGAATATTGGCTCTGCTTATGCATCTCTGTCTCTCTGTAGAGCTTCAGTTTGAGTTGAGTGTTGATTGTTTCTGTTTTGTTTTTCTAGTGCTGTTTTATTCTCTATGGCTTTTGAATGGAGAGGACATAGGTTTTGGATTCTTCTACCTTCATTCTCTAACACTATTTCAATTGGACACAGGCATCAGTTTTCTGTCTCTGTCATTCTAATGGCTGGGTGACATTGTGTGTGTGTGTGTGTGTGTGTGTGTGTGTGTGTGTGTGTGTGTGTACTGCCACACTCTCATATGGTTCTAGTAGGTACGTAAACTATAGCAGAACTTTACTATGAACAACTTGGCAATAATGTATCACCATTTGAAAGGCACATACTTTTTTACCCAGAAATTGACTTTAAGCAATATATCAGGAATCAGTGGTGTACAAATATGTCACCAATGGAATGCTTAGTGTTGTTTATAATGGAAAACCACTTGGAAATAATAAATATCTAACAATAAGTGCTCATTACATAAATTATGATACATATATCAATAAAATATAGCTACTAGAAATGATGTATATTTATACTTGAAGGTATAAAAAGGGAAGTGGAAAATAGCAGTATACACAATAGCAGAGCATAATTCTTTAAATAAAAGTATGTCATGTGAATAAAAGGCAATGTTAACAATACCTTGGTGTGGAGCCTTTTATACCTTAAAAAAATCATGAATTAGTTTTATAATTAGAAATATAGTAATAGAACTAAGAAAAAAATGAGAAAGATATACATTCTCTGTTACCATCTCCAGAATAATAACTATTTACTGAGTGCTCTTTGTCTGGTATTATAAAAGGCCCTTAACAGAATTATCTCATTTAATCCCCTCAACAGCTCCATGAGGCAGTTTTAGTTTTCAGCTGAGGAATTTGAAGGGTGAAAAGGTTAAATCTAATGTCACATAACTCATAAAAGACCATGCCCGAATGTAAACCCAGTTCAGTCTGATTCTAAAAGCCATCAATTTCCCAGCAGACCCTATTGCCTCTGAGGACTGTCACATGCATCTTGATGTTTTTACAGGTTACAGATTTAATAGCTCATTATTCATACACCAGTCCTTATTTCATACACTAAATTTGAACTTAAAAGAGAACTCAAAGGACAGAATAAAGACATACCCAACAACAACGACAAAAAAGCATAAAAGCAGAAGACATTAAGATTCATATTTCAATGTAAATCATTGAACATTCTCTTTAACATAATATTTAATGAGATAGGGAAAGAGTTCTTAACAAGTTAGTATCTAAATTGGTATCAGAAAGTATCATTAACTCTTTCAAGCTATCAACTGAAAAATTTAATACAACAAAGAGGCAAATTGTCTTTGAAATATTCTCACAATCTGGGGATTTTCCTGAATTTTCATGTAACTTTACCCAGTCACTAGAACAATCATGCAGTATAGTTTGGTTTTGGTTTTGAAAAATACAGCATTCTTCAATCGTTTTCATCATAAACCCAAATTCCAACTGTCCAACGTATTTTCTTCTAAATGATTAGGATTCTACCCAGAGTACTGCCCAACAAAATCAGTCTACTTAAATTTCAACAAGAGTAGCTAGAGTTGAAAATGAGAACAGCAGCAGGAACACAAATGAGATAGCCTAAGAGAACAGACACAGTAAGGGCTGGATGTTTAGGGGACTAGGATTAACTTAGTGATGGCAAAATTTCAAATACATCTTCTCCTGGAATCTACCCAACACCATTTATCAGACTCTGTTACTATGCATATGTTACCACAACAAGTAATAAAGTTAAAAGGCAGCTTAAAAAGACCAAAACAGAGTAGTAATTTAATAGATAAACCACACCTTTCTCCCACCCCCAAAGGCAAAAAAAAATTGGAATTAAGGAAACTTGAGTCAGAACAGCAAAATTAGAGAGGACCAAGATACTCAGAGGATACAATAACAGCTTATCAAGCATCAAGTCCTCATAGGAAAGGTTCACAAGCATTCACTATCATTCACTGCCTCACCAAGAAATGGAAATTTTTAAAAATGTAGTTTGGATAAATTGTGGATGATAAGGTAGAATGGTGACAATTCTCCTCCTCCTCCAATGTGGAGGGCAATATGAATGACAATTTGCCAATTAAGAATTGAAAACACATGAGGATTAAAAACTAAACTGTAAGTATTAGGGGAAAAAAAAGGTTTTTTTTTTTAATTCATTTAAGTCAAGAGGTATAACAAGGAACAATCTCGATTATTGCCTTTTACTTCTCATAATAGTGCCGAGTCCACCACAGTAATAGTTATTTGTAAAATATATAACACTAAAGCAACAAGGACTTGATGCAAACATAACATTCCTAGACACAAATTAATAATCTAGGACAGAAAATATAAGTCCTTAAATTTTGAGCCAACCAATAGAAAGGATGTATAATTCTCTACCTATTCCACTAACCAATAGAAACACCGAGAAAACTAAGAAATGCCACAGTATATAATGACATTCTAGTCTCTCAATACAAATGAAAAGGAATCTCAAAATATGAGGCACTTGGTTTCTTTATCTAGCACAATAATAATGACTGAATGGAAGCTCATTATGGCTATATTTAAAAAAAACCAGGAAAATCCCATTTGGGTCTCATGAAAACATTGAAGTTATTTCCAAGTCTCTGTGGATATAAGTCCATAGGTTATCTGCAAAGGCCTCATATATTATTTTACAGGGAACAGCTAAACAAATTGGCTTCAACAGAAATACAAATAAATGGATTAAAAACTGGCTATCTAACCGTATACAGAGAGAAATCGTAATTGGTAGTCCGTCTAGTTGGGGAGAGGTTTCCAGTTGGGTCCCACAGGGATCGATATTGGGTCCCATTTTGTTTAATATCTTTATAAAAAATCTGGAAGACAAAGTAGAGAATGTGCTAATTAAGTCGACTGATGCCAGTAGATTAGGATTTGTGGTTAAAGTAAATGGATATAGATAAATACTACTGGTCTTTAGAAAGACTGGTGCTAACAGAGAGTAGGATTTTGAATTACCTGTATTTTTTTAACGTATAATCATTTTTAAAAAATCTAATTCCAAGCACTAGAAATAAATAGATTTAACTGGTTTTAGTGGCTTTGCATAACAAAAAAATTAGGCACAATGGAAAAGGCAACACAGAGATTCACACCTAAGAATGCAGAATAAATAATGTTCCCCAAATGGAGATCTTTTTGGCATAGTTTTCTTTGAAAAACTGGTGGTTATGGGTCCCTCAATGCAATTAAGATACTGGAGGCTTTTCAGATATGTAGGAGTCAAGGTGGTGAAATGGCAGGAGTAACTAAATTCTCAAATATACATACATTTAGTAATTGGCAGCAAAATAAACAATGAACAACATAAAGCTTAAAGGAAAGAAAGTAGAGTTGAAAACTTGAAGGCATAAGCAAGAAAAGGAAGTGAAATTAATCAAGAGCAAATTTTATAAGGAAACACACACACGCACGCATGCACACACACACACACACACACACACACACACACACACACAGAAAAATGCAAGGGAAAATAGGAAGGGATCTCCTAACACTAGGATGGAGTTTTATATATATATATACACACACAAGCATACATACACTTTTTTTTTTTAATTAACAACTCCAGAAAACACTTGGAAAAAATATTCAGTAGACCTCTTTTTGGTTTGAGGTTTATTTAAAATTCTTAGTATTTCACAATTTAATTTGTTACATGAAGACAATGAAAGTGACACTGTTTGTTGGCCATGGACTCTCATGTGTAAACAGATTTTTTTTTTTAGGTGAAGTTAACTGAATTGAATATATGGACTAATGTGGAATCAGCTTTTAAATTTTATATCATTTTTGTACTTGCTAGCATAGCAGTATGTATACCAGATAGACTGGAAAATCCAGATCAAGTCTCAGAAATTTTAATAATTTTGTTATGCAACCTTGGATATTTTACTCTTCTTAAGAGCCTTACTTTTTGCATCAATTGAAAGACAAGACAAGAATTGTTTTAAGAGCTGCATATACTCTTGTTAAATTAAAAAAAGTACCAGAAACCAATACAGAGAAGAGATTGGAAAAATGTGGAAGTAGGCCCTTGAAGGAACAGTTGGCTTCCACCTGGCTAGGCTTCCCATATTCATTCCTCCCTGACCTTAGGACAGAGCACAGTTTAAAAATCACTTTAGATCATCTGACATGCTGCCTGTGTCTCTAGGAAACCATCAAGGGAAGCTGAAAAGGTCAATTCCTCTCCTAGTGACTGATTTTTCCAGAGCATCCAACAATACCTAGCTGATTATTTGTGCCCCATCTTTAGAAAAAAAAAGAAAAAAGTATTAGAATTACAGTTGAAAAGAAGGGACAATCTTGATAAGAAATAGAATGGCATTATTCATGATGCCAACACAAAAGAAAGTGATGGCAATCAGAGCCGCAAGTAGATCTCTAATCCTTCGTGCTGGGTTAAGAAAGAAACCATGGGAGTATGGAAGGTGAGATGGTCACTGTTTTGTCAAATCAAGATGGCTCTAAGTATTCTGGCCTTGGAAATGATAAAGTTTGTAGTTGGTTTGCTATAGATTTTTTAGCTAATAACTGTTGAAAAATGATTTCCTTGCACTGACTTTAAAACTTCTAACATGAAACATTCCTCTGTAGATAGTTCTCTCTTTTAGGAATAGGATTGCTCCCTATATGCTATATATTTACTCAGTAAAATACACAAGCATTGACAATATGTCTGGAGACTATAAATTTTACTTTAAGAAGTAATAATTCCTATCATTTATAATATTTTAATATTTTATTAGTATTTACCACTTACGGAGTGTTTGCCATATATCGAGTACTATGTTATCCTCTCTACACATTATCACAAATAATCTTCATAATAACTTCTGAGAGAGGAATTAACCTCATTTTTACAGATGAGGAAACTGAAGGGTCAGAGAGGCTTGCTTGCTTGCTTGCTTATTGTTTATTACATATTGTCACACAACTGTAAATGGATGGTAAATTCTGGAACTGACTGACTACAAAATACTTGTTGAGAACCATTGTGCTAATTATAACTTCTGATGTCTTGATATTGCACATCTTGAATGAAGAAAGTGGAGAAACCGCTTGTATTTAAGAACAGAGCAAGCATCTTATATTTTTCTGGGCCTCAGTTTCCTATGTTTGAAACTAGAGGCCTGGATGACAGTAAGGTTGTTTAACATCAGCGTCATCCACATTTGAGACTGGATAGTTATTTGTTATGAGGAGGCTGTTCAATGCACCGAAGGATTTTTGGTAGCATCCTTGGCCTCTATTCACTAGATACCGGAAGCAATTTCCTCCTCCCAGTTTTGATAAACCAAAATATCTACAGACACTGCCAAAGATCCTCTGGAGCAAAAACCAACTGTTTTTTGAGAACCACTGTACTAGAAGAACTCTGATATCTTTTTTGTTCTCTCATATTCTATGCTCTGAATTGTGGGTCTAACTTCAGCCAAGAGGATGGGCTTTTCACCATTGGGGGTATTTGCCCAGTGAACCATTCTCTATCTCAATCTCAGTACATTGAATTTAAACTCTGAAGCTCGCCAGGTTCAGTTTGCTATAAAACTGCCACTCTCTGGCTCTTAAATTTATCATTTAAATGCAAATTAGTGTGAAAAAAATAGGGTAGATGAAAGTGAAAAGAGATCAGATGTTATCTTATTCAGTCAGCATTTCATTAGGCAATTGATTTAGACTCATTTCAAACTGCAATCCTATGAGATAGTGTTATTTATTTATTTATTTATTTATTTATTTAACTAATGCTACTATATCAGAAAAATCATAGAATGGATTTAAAAAGCATTCTTTTATTTGACAGCCTGAGAGACCCACAATGCTAGGTTGGAGCCTATTGACAGATTCTAATAAGTGAAAACTCAGGTACTATAAAGAAATTGACAATTTTCTAGACCCGTGGTTCATTAACTTTCAAGGGTCATACTTAAAATTTCATCATTACAAATATCATCTCCCAGGGAAGGAGTGCCTTCTCTTAGAGAATAGCCCCTGTCCCCCAAAAATTATACTTATGGATATGTGAAAACATTAGTGAGTTAGAAGCTTTCATTGGGTTTGCTCCAAATAAAATTCAACTGTAGAGATTATTTATGGTGTGCTATCCTTGGAAATCACTTGAAGATAGAAATATTAAAATGTCAATTAAATAATGATTGATATGGTTAATAATTCCAGATGGTTTAAAACGTATTACTGTTTTCCTAGTTTCATCACAGTGAACTAGTTATTAAGTTTAACACTGTACACTACTTTATAAACACTATTTACAGCAGATATTAAAATAAGACCTTGTTTTTTTGTCTATTTTGAAGGATTTAAATTTGGACTACGGGAAAATACATATATAAATATTCTGTTTAGTGCAAAAAGTTTGATAGAGGAAGCCAGGTGAAGTCACATTTGGATAATAAAAAGGGAAGGATCCATTGGGACTGCTGACAAAAACCTCAAAATGGAGATTCTAAACCTTGACTACAAACTAGAATGACATTTGAAGAATTTTTAAAAATTTTGATGCCCAGGCATACTCTAGTACATTCAAATAAGAATTTCTGGGAAAGGAATCAGGCTTCAGTATTTGTTAATGTTCTCACAGTCAGTCAATTTGGCACCCAAGGTTGAGAACCATTGCCTTAAAGACTAAACAGGGTTTAAAACTGCATGGAAATTGTTCTTTGACTATGTGTAACTTAAGCAAGATGGCAGTCTCCTATAGTCACGTGCTCCAGTGATCTTACGTGGTACATGTGCAAGGCATTAAGTGATTATCTGTCACTGAAGGAGCAAACTACTCTTTTTCCCCCTCCATTTATCTTTCTATCCTCTTGGTGACTTCAAAAGGAGAAGACTTCATTTGTTGCTGGTGGCTCTTTAATACATGTCTGTACTTGTTGATCTCCCTTTTAAATCAGAGAATGGGCTCAGGCACAGGGCCTTCATCTAGTATAGTCTAGAATTTAATAACATAGTTTCATATTTCTCACTTAAGATTATCCTCCAGCAAATAATATTGATTTAAGTGATATAAAGTTTCCTTTGCTAATTATTTAAAGTGAGTAAATGTAAATAAATATAAAATAAATAATGGCACACATTATACTCATATATGGAAAAAGTCACAAGGGTAGGTCTCAGATGACTATGGTTTGGGCAACCCTACTGTTAAGGTAAGGGGTATCCAAAGGTTGTATCATGAGTTTGGGCCATAATTGTGCCTCTATCACTAATTAACTTTATGATTTTGGAAAAACTACCCATTCTCTTCCCTGGGCCTTGGTTTCCTCATTTGTTAAACAAGGCCATTAACCTATATTGCTGGCATTCTTTAACCTATATTGTTGGCATTCTTCTATAAGTTTAGGAGGCAAGGAGGGCTTGCCCTCTGAATTTACCTTGTTGACATCCAGGCGCATCTTCTCATTGTTGGCACTGGCAGCTTTCTCAGCTGCTTTCTTTTGGCGTTGGGGTCCCCTCCCAAAAAAGATGTAGTTGACCAAAGCATATTCCAGAAGGGCCATGAAAACAAAGACAAAGCACCCCATCAGGTACATGTCAATGGCCTTCACATAGGGGATTTTAGGGAGAGTCTCCCGCAGGTGGGTATTGATCGTGGTCATTGTAAGGACAGTTGTAATTCCTGAAAAAAAATGACAGAGTTAGAATAATAATGTCTCCGTTTCCTTGCTGCTTTCATCATAGTTGGAAAGGTTTATTGTACTCTTTCATCCACCCATATATGCCACAAAATACTTACTGGGTACTGATTATATACCTGTGCTGTGATGGGCCCTGGAGACACATTTAAATCATGAATTTATAGTAAAATTCATCACTTGTAAGCTTTTCCTTTATTTATATTTTTATATTTATAGTTAGATATCTAGTGAGAGGCTAGACGTGTGAATTAAATGTCATGGCAGATATCTGTATAGGGTGAGCATTGAGGATATGGAGAAGACCCTAGGTGAGCCTCGTGATGCAGCAGGAGTGAAGTCAGGAAATGGAGACCCTGGAGCTGAGTTCTGAAGGATGAGTGGGAGATACCTAAGCAATCAAGGATTTAGAGCTCAAGGTGTGGTAGAGAGATTTTATAAAGGTGTGCTTTGTGTGTGGAGGAGAAAGAACATGACCCATCAAAAGCATCTCAAGAAAGTGAATGGGGTACATTATAGGATATGACAGGAAGCATGGTGAGGAGAGTGAAAATTAAGTAAAGCTGCATAATGGAAAGCTATATATGCAGAGCCTAACTGGGGAGTCTGAACTTTAAACTGAAGGAAGGTGGGGCCATTGATTAGCTTCAAGCAGGGAAGCAAGGGACAAATTGTGTTTAGGACAATCACTCCGGTACTCGTGTGGAGGATAGAAGGAAAGCATACAAGACAGGAATAAAGAATACCAGCTATTAGTTTTTCAGAATCATCTAAGCGACACAGAGAAAATAAATTAAAATAATCACAAAAGCACTGAAATCAGTGAATGCATTATATAGATGATATAGACAAATGACTATAAAAACTTCAAAGCTGGAGATGATGGGTAACAAAGAGGCAGGTGTCTAGCCCTCATGTTTCTGGATTGGGCAGCTAGGCATGTAATGCACAGATAAATAGTATAGAAGCATTATAAGATTATGGGAAATGGCATACTGGGTCAGGTTATAATTGTTCATCCTGCTGAGTGGTCATTTCCAACAGTGAAGAGTAGTTTCCCTTTGCAATTGGAATGATAGACAGAGATATACTGGGTAAAAGCACTGGGAGTACAGAGTCCTGAGTATGGTAAGGTCCAGTTTTGCAGCAAAATAGTGATGTAAAAATTGAGCCCAGAGATCAAGATCACATAGATGGGAAACTGTATAATCAACATTTGAATTGGGGTCTTTCTGACTCAGAAATCTTAGTTAAGTATCATTTCTATGATTTTTTTGAAGTATAAGTTTTCTGATTTAATTTCGTCACTCTAAAAAGATAATAATTTTTGTCTTGTTTTTCTACGTGCTTATAAAAACGGCTATAGAAAAAATAAATTTGCCCATTTAATTCTGAGCAGGGCCAGAAAAATTCTGTTCTTGCTTTAGGTGTCTTAGAGTTTTTGTATCTTTTCTATAATATCAGTCATTTTGAACACTTCCCAGTTTCATTTATTGTTTCATTATTTCAACTGCAGATTACCCTGTTCAATGTGAATATTATAAAACTGACAGTGCTGATTTTGCTTTTTATCTCAATCTCATTTTAAGATATTTCTGACTAAGAAAAAATTACCCAGATCAAAAGACACTTTACAAATTTATTTCAAAAAGTAAATAATTTATTATTCCTGTAATAGACATAAAAATGACATCACACTTTTCACTTTGGAATAAGAGGATATTTACAAATCCCATTCATTACTTTATTCAGCAAATATTTACTGAACACCATTCATTGTATGAGATATCACAGGTATAGTGGAAGCAAAATTAGATATGGATCTTTCTTCAATGTATCTTTTAGTACCATGAAGAAAAAGAACATCACAAACCAAATAAACATAAATTATAACTGCCTAGGTCTACAAAAGGAAGTTCTCTAGTATTTAAGAGAATATATCACAGGGGACTGGACTCAGTCCAGGAGGTCATTACTTCTCCCTTCCATTCTTGAACCACCACAATCTAGTCTTCACACAGCAGCCAGAGTTATCCCTTTCAATCTGAAATCAAATCATGTCATGTCTTCACTCAGTGACTCTCTAATTTTACTCAGAATAAAAGAAAAACCATTCTCGTGGCCCTGGAACTGCTTCATGATCTCTTACTCCCCCTCTCCAACCTTACCTAGACCCCTGAACACCCTCTTGCATTCATTCACCTCACTGGCCACCTCACTGACATCCTTGGCACTTTCCTACCTCAGGTCATTTATAGTAAGCTGGAATATTCCCATACAGATGTTCAAGTGAGTCTGTCTTCTTGAAGTCTCTGTTCCATTGATAATTTCTGAATGAAGTTTACAAAGATTATTGTAAACTGTACCTCCTGGCATATCCAACTCTTACCTTGTGTATTTCCCTCTATAGATTTACTGTATTGCACAGTTCACATATTGTAAGCAGAATAAATTTATTGTCTTTTTACAGTTAGCATATCTTCCAGAAGAGCACTGCTGTATCTCTAGTGCCTAGTATGTTTGGCACATAGTAGGTGTTCAACAAATATTTGTGGAATGAATAAATGAATGACTTCTCTAAGGAAGTGATGACTGAATTGAGATATCACAGTGGAGTTAACAGCCCAATATTTTAAAGGGCTAGACAGAACTCAAAATAATAAAAATTGCATAAAAGATCATAATTTACTATATCTGGAGTTAGTAACATAAAAATGTTCATGAAATATAGTTTATTCTCTTCCTCTGGTGTTAGAAAAAAAAAACAAGCGTAAGATAAGCAATGCTGTGGATAATTTCCCAGCGATTTTACTTTGTTGTCTTCTGCCCTCTACTATGCTACTCCAAAATCTTAATAAGACTTTAGAAGTCTTTTTGCTTATCTGTTAGTTACATAATACATTTCCTGTCTTCTGCTGAGAGAGGAAAAGAAAATAAAAGATGGAAGAGAATTCTTTCCAGGTAAGGAAGCACCGACCCAAACTGAACAATTACCAAATGGTATTACATGAACTATGCTTCAATAAAAATATCAAATTGACGGGACTAATTTCATTACCTACTGCTATATGGCTAACTAATTTTGACATGAAAGAGTTTTAATTTGTATTTAATTGATTTAATGCTGAATCAGATAACACAAAGTCTCACAGCCAAATTCTTGTAATGTGCATAGTCCAGTCTTGTCACGCATCATAAACACCAGCGTAAGGAAAGGATGTGAGTGAACGTGCATGCGCATACACACACACAAGCACACACATGTGGACACACAGAGTCAAGCTCCATAAGCAGTTAGAAAATGGCCTACCTAATGCCACTCTTGCAGCTGATGCATCATAATTAATCCAGAAGGAGACCCAGGAGAGGATAGTGATCAGGATGGAAGGCATGTATGTTTGCAGAATAAAGTAACCAATGTTTCTCTTAAGCTTAAAGCTGAGGGACAACCTGGGATAGGAACCTAGAAAGGCAATTTTAGAACATCATTATTATCAATCAGTATTTATAGGATACTTTCCTTTTAAGGCCCATAAGTAGTTTGTATATCTTCTTAAATTCAAGTTTAGCTCCTGTTTAAGTGCACTTTCTCCTGCAAAAGTAGTCTGAGAACACTGGACTTTTAATTAGCAAGAGTCACTCATGTTGAGTACAGCCATACTCCTGAGTAATTAAAAGATTTCCAGCTCTTCCCTGCTCAGCCTCTGGCATTGGATCAAAGATACTCATTCTCTACAACTATGAAGACAAGATAGTTTGGTACAGCCCCCTCAGCTGTTTCTCAACAAAGCTATCTTGTAAGATTTTTTGGTTTTGTATATAATAATAAGGCTGCAAAGTCCGATTGTATTTTAGAAATCTCTTCCCAAGCCCCAGAATTCACTGTAAGTCTGGGATCAATGGCAAGGTTTCAGGTACACAGCAACTCCCTAAAGTTTTGTGAAGGTTTTCACATGTATGGATCACATTTTTTTTTTCTAATTCCATTGATTCCACCGAAGTTCTAAAGGGATTTCTGACTCATCAAACAGTGGAGAATCACTGGTTTCAAAGAGTATTTGTGGGAGATGACACTAAAGGATCAGATTCCTGTAGCTGGGTCCTTTGATTGTGATGATCTGGGGAATTACTCTTTAAACTAGATATGTAAGTAAACATAGTCTTAGAACATAAAAAGTCACATTGATAAATAGTATGTGTTGGGGGTGATATTCTTAATAATATTGAAAGAAAGCCTATCTAGCCATCTTGGGCTCTAGTAAGTGTCATAATATTGAAGTAAGAATATTTTAAGTATGAACTCATTTCTATAGTCTCAGGGATTCAGATGACCTCAAATTTAGGAAAAGTTTCTGTTCTTTATTTTTTAAAGCTAGAGGCTTCATATTCTTAAGAAGTCATACAACTCTTATTTGAAGTAGTTTGCAGGGAAAGGAAGTGCCTGAGTCCTTAGCAGGATTAAAATGTATAGTTACAGTACTAGTTATTTCTGTGCCCGGGGAATTCATTCCAATAAGAAAAACATAAAAAAATATTCTTGTGGGTTTATTTTTTCCCTTAATGAGGATGTAGCAAAGTATTACTTTCCTGAGCTTTTTTTGTTAAAATTTTGTGCTGATGAAACCAAAGTTGACCACTTAAAGTCTCAATGCTGGAAGAGGAATGATGGAAAAGCATCAGGATAATCTCAACATATGGAAGGGCTTTTAGCTCCAAAACAGGAGGTAAGTCTATATAAAGAAATTCTTAACCTTTAAGGAAAATGTGGAATTCTCCTGACTTGACTCTCCCCAGTATTTTTTAAAGGATTATGAGGAGTTCTATAGTATGCATAAAACTGGGGAAACAACTCTGACCCAGGTCTTCATTTCTCCTTCTGTGCTCTTTCTCTAACCATTAATCCATTCTTGGTAGATGAGAGGTCTAGAACTAACTCTCTCAGCTTTGTTGGGGTGCCTCCTGGGAAAAAACTGCCTGGTCCCAAATGAGCAATGACCTTGTCGGGGTACTGAAGGTTTGTGGCGGATCTAAGTCTTCTAGTCATCATCTTTTCCTGGGACCCAATCATGATATTAATGGACCCTGTTGCAAAATATGCAGAAACCCCTTTTCCCTTATCTCTCTTCCCTGATACAAACCTGTGGAAAAAACAACCTTCTTGGTGATAAGTTTGTAATCCACAATAGAGAACTGTGGAAGTTCAATCTTCGTCACTCCTGTTACTGCGTTATCATCCCCACGCCAGTAAAACTCAATGTCATCTGTGGTATATCCATCTGTAAAAGGAAACACACACACACACACACACACACACACACACACACAAAACAAACAAAACAAAACAGAAAAAATACTTATTTAAAAGAAGAACTATATTAATAACAGCCACAGCTAAAGGCTACTCTGTTAGGTATCCCACTAAGCACCTGAAGTATATCACCACATTTAGTTTTTCCAACAGTCTAATGAGGGGAGTATAATTAGGCCCACAGGAAGCTGCAAAGGTTTAGTGAAATTAACTGCTTGCAAGTAGGAAGTAGTATATAGTTCCGACCTGCATCTTGGTTCATCTGATTATGAACTTCATTTTCTCAAACATTATCACATTATTACATGACCCTGGATGGTACTTTAAGTAAAGACAAAAGTAGAGAAAAATATCATTTAAGTTATCAGTGCAGTACTGAATACTATCAAACCACCCCATATAAAATTTTTGAATAACAATATATTTGGTTTCAATTCAGAAGAGTAGACATTACGAAGAAGTGAGTCATCATTTTTAAAATATTTATAGACATAATGTCCAAATTTGATTCTGCAGCAGATCTGAATTCCAAAAAATCCCCCCTCCCAATAACCCCAAACAGCAGTAATTCTAATAGTTTTAAGGTGTAAATATAAATGTATTGTGCGCACTATAAATGCACATTGCATTTAGGAGGCATGTTTCTACTCATTCAACAATTATTTATTGAGTACCTGCTATGTTCATCAGTGCACATTTACTGGGGACAGAGCTCTGCATAATAAAAACATGCTCTCTGTTATAATGATATTTTCAATCCATGAGGTAGTGTAGAATAAGCCACACATGTCTTAATGACTGAGCGTACATATAACCACAATGAATAAGCACCTATTAGACTATAAACAGAGCAATACAGGGAAGCATGCAATGAAATCTAGTAAACATTAATATTTATAAACAGTACACCCACCCCCCAAAATCCCTCCTGTGAAGCATAAATTATATCGTATATCATATTTATCCCTTCAAAGAACTTTTGCACCCAGAGAGTTGAGTTTTTACAAGTCTAGGAGAGAGGCAGGACAGATATAATTCCCCAATTTAAAAAGTTTAAAAATTTACAAACAAGTAAGTTAAGATGGCTTAAGTTCTTTGCCTTTTGACATGTGACAAGTTAATATAATACAGGACTAGCATATCAATCCTTTCATTCTTAACTCTTATAATTTTCATTAAATCACATTTCTTCCAAAGAGAGCAAGTCAAATCTCAAAAAAAAGGAGAATTATTTTTCAGAGAATTACAGTGCTTTTGATTTGAGAATCTACATCAACCATAGTATGGCTAGACAATGTCTTAACTTTTCTAGAAATCTGCATTCCTTTTTACTCATAAGAGCAATCGTCTTTATCTGATGCAGAAATACATCAGAAGAGTTATTGAGAACTTGAACTTCTGGTTTCATAACTATAGGATTTTAGATAATAGCTAATGATTTTTAAAAGGCTTGTTTACTTGCAAACATCATAAATTATAATCAAAATTGTGAAAATTTAAAAGATTATACTCTACCAACATTTTTATTAGCATGGTCTCATTTGGAGCCATTCTTTTTGTTAGAGAATGTCTTTCTTCATATGAAACTTTAATTTAAAAGCAAATTATTCATAATTTTAAAGGGAAGTTTATGTATAAAGTGAATGGCACAGTAAACACATTCTTCTCATTCTCCATTAATCTACCCCGTTAATATTCTCTCTCCAAACCTAAGAACTAAGGTATCTGTCCCAAAGGATAATTGCTGTTTTCTGTGGTTGCAACTTTCATAATATGGCCATCCAGAATCTTCACCATCCAGGACTTCATCTCAAATATAATCCCATTTCTCGTTATTTCTTTGCACACATCTCTCAGTTACGAAATTGTTTAGTCAATGACAATCCCACCTTGGATAAAACAGTTTAACATAATAAAAGAAGGGCAATTCATTCTTAGAATCAAGCTAGCTGGTTAGAAATGCATTGTAAAATTGGATTTGTGGTATATAAACATGAAAGAAAGGATTTATGCAACACGAAGTCCATAGTTTCCTAGAGAAAAAAAAAAGTGTTGAGTGCTGCCATCTTCAAAAGAGAATGAGAATAGGTCAACTCTTATATTTTCAATAGAGAACTAGTCTAAATTAGTGAAGAATGTGTTCCTGGTCCTCCAGCTTCCTTACCTCAGTTTTTACCTCGCTTGTCCATTGCTACGAACCTTATCACAGAAGCTCTCTGTAGGCAGAAGCATGGGAATATCTATGGTGTTCGATACAGTTGTATAGGAGATGCCTAATAATTGTTTAATAGGTAAAAATATTACTGAATATAACCTTTGTCAAAATGCCGGCTATTTGACAAAGGGCTTGCTAGGTAATACCTGGTAGAGGAGAGGCATTTGGGATATATTGTTGAATTAATACATTAGTTATTTAATGCACGTGTGGATTTGGGTGATGGTTGCTTATCCAGATGCTTGGCATTGTAGAGGTATTCATCATGTTTATACTTCTGTCTCTTGTTCCTAATACGGTACCTACACATAGTTGTATTAAATAAATATCTTCTGAGTGAATTAAAAAAAAATAACCCAATGGTAACATGGCCCTTAAGAAAAATCCAAAGGGGGACACCTGGGTGGCTCAGTCGGTTGAGTGTCTGCCTTTGGCTCCAGTCATAATCCCAGAGTTCTGGGATCAAGTCCAGAATTGGTCTCCTCGATCCGCAGGGAGAATGCTTCTCCCTCTACCTGAGTTTCCTCCTGCTTGTCCTCACTCTCTCTCTGTCTCTGGCAAATAAATAAATAAAATCTTTAAAAAAAGAAAAAAGAAAAATCCAAAGGTTCTCCATTATGTATTTTTCTTTATGTAATAGTTCAAGTTGCTTAATGTATCTCAGTCCTCCATTTTTTATTCCATAAATTGTAACAACAACAATAAAAGCTACTTCATAGTGTTGTTTTGTAAGAAAAATGAGTTGTTACTTATAAAATGCTTAGAATAGTACCTGGTAGATAATCCTTAAAAAAGGTTAGCTTATATTTTCTTTTCAAATAAGAATTATTTAAAATGAATTAAAAACTCATATTTAGTTGCATGTCACTTTGCTTCTATTTCAAGAACACATGAATGCATTTACACAACGAGAAAATTGGGTGTTCAATGACACAGAACCCTCCAAGGTGTTTGGAAGTTGAAAGTGAAACATTTGAAGTTGATTTTGATGTCTAAGATTTTGGAATCTGACATAATGGAGCAGTACATTATAATACTTCATGGTTACTGCTGATCTTAAAAATCCCAATCTTCTTGATTCATTTTGGGTTAACCAAGTGTAGAATGTTGCCAATGGACAGCAAATGTAAGCTCTTGCATCACCAATTTTTGAAGATGAAAGACCAACAATCCATGACAGTGCCAGGGTGGTCAAGTTCACAAGCCAGTTCAATATACTGTGTAGGATAAACTGAAAGCAGACCTAGTTTTTCTTCTTCTTCTTCCTCCTGCTCCTCCTCTCCTTCCTCTCCCCTCCTCCTTCTCCTCCCACTCTCCTCCTCCTCCTCCCCTTCTTCATCTTCATCTTCTCGGAAGAAATATTTAACAGTCTCTCAAAGTGATTAAAAAATAAAACACATGCAAATATATATGACCTGACTTTTACAGCTTTCATAATACTAATGAGCAAAAAATAATTAGATATCTTTTAAAAGATATCAGAAGGAGGAGATGCACTGAAGCTTCTCATTAATGTCTTGCAAATTAAATTCATCTTTTATATTTTATTCATGGGAATCCAGAACCTGAGTCATTAAATTATATTGTATTGTTATCATAAAAACGTAATCCACATAAATTCAGATGGCTTATGAATAAACCAAAATATAATACAAAATATAAATTCATTGGAATTTACCTGAAGGAATTAAAACTGTATAAAATGTTAAAGTTTTTGATCAAGCTGGACAAATATGTAAATTTAAAAATCTAAATAACATGAATGATAGATATCCTTTCTTTTAAATATTGATAAAAATATATACTATATGAGATCTAAGAAACAGAAATGACATTTTAAAAACATTCACATAATAACTGAACATGTTCTTACAATTGTGACATTATCTTATTACATAACATGCATTTTATTTTTTTTATTTTTTTATTTTTTTAAGATTTTTTTTTTAATTTATTCATTTGACACAGGGAGAGAGAGATTACAAGTAGGCAGGGAGGCAGGCAGAGAGAGAGGAGAGAGGAGGAAGCAGGCTCCCTGCTGAGCAGAGAGTCCAGTGTGGGCCTCGATCCCAGGACCCTGGGATCATGACCTGAGCCGAAGGCAGCAGCTTTAACCCACTGAGCCACCCAGGCGCCCCATAACATGCATTTTAAAAAGCTGTTTTTCACTCTTTAGTGTCAGTCTACTTGTCTATTTTATTATCTACTAAGTAAATATTTCATTTTAGAAGGATTTTACTGTGTAGGGAATATGAATCTATACCAAGATATTAAACGGGGGCTGGTGAGAACATTTAGAAGAAATGAATTATCAATGCCATCATTTTTTTTCCTAGTGAGAAATTAAAGTGACTTATTGTTCTCTTGTTATTTATTTAAACTTTTTTCCCCAATTAGACTATTAAACATTCTAGGGTAGTTATCTATTTTGTGTCTCCCATTGTAGCCAAGTAGCAATAGTGACATTGTAGTTGCTTTATAGATTTGATTTATTTATTTACTTGAGAGAGAGAATGAGCAAAGGTGTGAATACACACCCACCCACCAGGTGGGGAGGGGGCACAAGGAGGGGCAGAGGGAGAGGGAATCTCAAGCAGTCTTGGCTCTGAGTAGAGCCAGAGGTGGGTCTAGATCTCATGACCTTGAGATCATGACCTGAGCCAAAATCAAGAATAGGTGGCTTAAATGACTGAGCCTCCCAGGTGTCCCTGTAGTTGCTTTAAACTGTTAATTCTTAATCATCATAACCAACTGGTGATGTTTGAGAATTATGGGCTAGTATTATTGGGACTCCAGTCCCAATAATAACAATCCACTCTAATCATGGATGGTTTTGGTTTTTTAAGAGTTATCTTATTTCAAATTTTCTGCCCTTTTATGTATCTCACAGCACTTTTTTAAAAAGGATTGTATTCATCCATTTGAGATAGGGAGAGCAAGAGTGAGAGAGAGAGAAAGAGAAAATGAGTGGGGGGTGGCAGAGGGAGGGGGAGAAACAGACTCCCTGCCGAGCAGGGAGCCTGATGCAGGGCTTGGTCCCATGACCCTGGGATTATGACCTGAGCCAAAGACAGACACTCAACAGACTGACTCATGCAGGCACCCCACTATCACAGCACTTTAAAAGCTTTTTTGAACGGAATACTACATTGTAAAAATTTCAGCATATCACTCTCCTAACAGTATTTAAAATTTTATGTGGCAACTGTTAACAATATGTAAGTAACTATAATTAAAACTTAATTTACATTCCTGGGGAACATTAATCCTGTGATGTGCTTCATGGAAAAGGGTTCTGCAGTAAATGTATGTGGGAGTACCTGCATGTTTTGGGCAGCCTCTTTTAGTCACAAACATTTAGTACAGTACAGTTTAGAATATCCCTCAATAAAGAATTTGCTTAATATTACTTATCCCTGGTATTTCCCACACCTATTTGACCAGATACATTGTTTTTTTCAGGATATAAGAGATATTCACACAGTGCAATGATTCCAAATGTGCTGGAGCACATTTTAAGGTGCTTTAGTTACTTTCCCCACAAAACCAGGTAAGTACTTGAGAAGGCATACAGTCCCTTGAAACCATATCTTATTCATTAGCGGATTCAAATTTTTTTCCCTCCAAAAGTTTCTAGAAGAGAAGAAGAACGTTTGCAATAACAACAGAGATCAAATTGCCTTTTAAGGCAGACAAACATTTCAGGGAAGTAGCATAACCAAATGCGCAACAAGGAAGCAAGCTTTTGTCTCATGACTAATGATGAGATGAGAAGTCTATCAGTCCACAGTCAGAATGCACGCCCCTCTACACAGAATCCTGTATGTTGTGCAAAGGTGCAAGACTGAATACACTCAATGCCAATTAGTTATGGGGGACTTTTCAAAAGGGAGAGAGAGAAACTCACTTGTCAGCTACAACTCTTTAAATTCAGCAAAGAAAGTGTTCCAAAGACACTCCGAGTGATTGCTCTGACTACTTAATTGCATCTTATTCTTTACTCTCCTCTTTAGATGGACTGCTAGACACAAATGTTCTGCTATCAAATCATTTCTCAGCCTTGAAGCTCAAAATAATCGGCCTAGGGTAGGTCAGACTTGATTACCAAGCGGCATCTTATTAAGGAACACCATCAAGTCATGGCCTGGCATTCAACCCCTACATCAATGATAACCTATTTTTTTGTTATTAGCATTTTCAAATTCAAATCTTTTGTAAGAGGATTGAAACTGATCATAATCAAGTAAGGTGTCAGATTTTGTGCTCTAAAGATAACTTCTCTTTTTAAATTTCATTGCAAAATTCAATATTTGTTGTCTCTGTATGGAAGCAGAGTGTTCTGGTGGCTGTTCCTGTAAGTTTAACTCCATGATGTGTTTCTTCAGCTTCCTCATGTTTGTAGAGCTCAAGCAATTAAGTTGATGCTCCAGGTAAGAGAAACCATTAATAATAAATAATAATAATAATGATAATTATATTATAATAATACAAATAGCCACAACAACAATAATAGCAACTGTCATTTCAGAGCCCTTATGTGACAGGCACTGCCTTACACTCTCTACATGATTCTGTCTAGAACCATATAAACTAGACTGGGTTATGGTTACCAGGATTCTTCCTCTCTCCTCAACCCTGTTTCTTCCTGAGGCATGAACCCTAAGTCCTGAAGTAACATAGAAGAGGCAGAGAACTGTTAGCTAAAAGGACAGGCCAGTACTTCTCAAATGTAATAGGCACAGAAATGATCTGTAAATCTTATTGAAGTGCAATACAAATGTAGTGATACAAAGGGGAATCCCAATGTTTACAGAAGCAATGTCCACAATAGCCAAACTATGGAAAGAACCCATTGACAGATGTCCATTGACAGATGAATGGATGAAGAAGATATGGCATATCTATACAGTGGAATATTATGCAGTCATCAAAAAATGAAATCTTGCCATTTGCAATGATGTGCATGGAACTAGAGGCTATTATGCTAAGTGAAATAAGTCAATCAGAGAAAGACAATTATCATATGATCTCACTGATGTGAGGAATTTGAGAAACAAGGCAGAGGATCATAGGGGAAGAGAGGAAAAAAATGAAACAAGACAAAACCAGAGAGGGAGACAAAACATTAGAGACTCGAAATCTCAGAAACAAACTGAGGGTGGCTGGAGTGGAGGGAAGTGGGAGGGTTGGGGTAGCTGGGTGATGGACACTGGGGAGGGTATGTATTGTAGTGAGTGCTGTGTATTGTGTAAAACTGATGAATCACAGATCTGTACCCCTGAAACAAATAATACATTCCATGTTAACAATAATAATTTTAAAAACTTGAAAAAAACAGGAAAAAAATGAAATGTGAACTAGGATTAAGTAGGTAAAGGCTAGGATTCTGTAGTCCTAATAAATTCCCAGGCAAGGCAGGTGGTGTTTGTCACATGGATCACCTCTGCAGAGCAAGTGATTAGGAGAATGCTGCAGAGCAGACGACATCTACCTTGCCATGGGAGTCAGGCAAGGGATGTCCAGTATCTAGCCTGACCGAGAGACAAACAATGTCTCTTCAGAACCAAGGATTTATAAGCTCCAAGATTAAAATACTTTCTCCCAGCTCTGTCTTTCTTATAAAAAATGAGAGATGTTTCTGATGCTGTCTCTTTCTAGCAGTCTGATTCTTTTCAATGATCTACAGCATACAATCACCAAAAGCACAGAACAGAGAAATGGAGTCAGGTCCGAATGGTTTCTGCACATCTGTATTCACATCAGTTTTATTTGAATATTTAGGTCAAAGAATAGCCCACTCTGGCATTAGATCCTTGCATCTTTTGTTTATATTCTTCCATAGACTTGTCAACTCCTCCTTCTTCTAATCTGTGCTACACATGCTGCTCTTACACCTCACTCACAAACAGGTTAATGTGCCATTTTCATGCCTTAAAAACACATAACAAAATGGAAAACAAAAATGTGGGAAAATTTCTTTATGGCCTTCTCAATAGGTCCAGATTTAAAAGCAAATTCTTCATTCAGGCATTCAAAACTCTATCACAGGGCCTCTAACTACTGCACAGCCTCATCTTCTATCACACTTGTCCCTCTTCCAAAGCTCCCATCTTCCACCCACAGTCTTTTGTAGTCGTTTGGTCTCCAGGACTTGACCCAAGTGATTTCAGCAAACCAAAATATTTTCCCCACTCATATCAAATTTCTGTACAATTTCAGGGCCTATCTCAACTTCCACCTCTCTCAAGATCATTTTGTCTTTACTTCCTCAAGTTTTCACAGCATTTTGCTTGAATTTCTACCCATACAGTTGTCAAAGCCAATTTTCCCTCAGAGCGTTTGTGGATGTGTTGGTCTCAGCCACTAGACAACCCCGGAGGATGAAGAACTAAGTTGGTGGCCTGTGTCCTCTGAATAAGGGTCTTCACTAAGGGAGGCACACAAGATTGCTGCACTGAACTGTCAACATACTAACCCTTTGGCTGTGGCTCACGAGATCCAACTCCTGAGAATGGAGTGACAAGAAGGTGTTACTTGCTGAATTGCAAGGTGGTAGGACTGGAAACCTGAGCTTCATTAGAGATTTAGGATGTGGAATTCCCAGGCACCAACCAGCCTTAGAGTCACTAAAAGAAAGGCAGTGCCATTGGTACCAGTCCATAAGAGGCAGCTGCTAAGTTGAAACAAAGACCATTGCGTCAAAAGCAACTTCCTGGTGTTGCTGACTTTTAATATATTTTATCATTCTAAGGTGTTTCTCGGAGTGGCCAAGGGCCTCTGGTAATGACTTTCTCTGGGCTGATGGATTTTGAAAACCAAACTGCCACAGCAGCCTCCAAGGGGCAGACAATACCTACAGTGCAAATGGAATAGTGCTCCCTGGGGACAAGGGGATTTAGTCACATGGAAGGGTTTGTTAGCTCAAGAGTGATAATGGAAGATATTTAAATCAACAAGGCCAATTGAATGGCCTAGGAGATACACACAGCTGTGTAATAAAATGCTATCAAGTGTTACACCAACCCATCTGCTTTCTCATAAGGGGTAACAGAGAAAGTGAAGGCCTAGCTTGCTGATGCTGAAAGTGGTCTGAGCCTCTTTGTCTTAACCCATTCTCTCACACACCTTCTCTGTGACAGGCCTCAGCTGGGGACTCACACATTGAAGGATATCAGGCTGGATGTTCTTGCAGAGGAATTTTTAGTCTGAATGCTTGCTGGTCTGTGAAGCAGAATGTTAGCACGTGTGTTAACTAATAAGAAAAAATTTTCATACTGCTTTTATTTGTTTAAGACTTTATTTATTTCTTTGAAAGAGAGAGCTAGCAAGAGAGAGCATGAGGAGGGGGGAGGTAGGGGGAGCTGGAGAGAGAGAAGCAAGCTTCCTGCTGACTAGCTGAGCAGAGAGCCCAATGAGGTGGAACTCCATAGATCATGACCCAAGCAGAAGCCAGACACTTAACTAACTGAGCCACCCAGGCACCTCTTCATACTGTTTTTCAACTCCAGATATGAGCCCCCTTCTTCTGTGCTTGCATAATATCCTGTAGTAGCACTAAATGAATTTAAATTATCTGGTAAGGAATCCATACACTATACTCAATTACGAATTCTCATTTAAACAGTGAGCATACATTTTTCAAATTGGTATCCATGGCTTGGAGTAGAAAGATGGTAAATAGTAGATTATTAGTACATTTGCCAAGATGGATCCAAATAGTGTTTGGTGTAGGGCATATGTAAATAGTAGGAGGGAGGACTTGGGGGCTCATGCATGCCAGCTGCTCTTGCAAACATACATGCATAGTTAAATATGGCATTGCTATTTTGTTTGGGGGAATCAGAACGAATTCAATGAGGTGATCTAATGCAAGGGAGTTTTAAAGTTGCTAAAAATCATTTCCCGTGTGATACCATGTGCTTCACAAGCATGATCTCATTTAATCCTTTTGATGCAAAAACTGTTATCCCCAGTTTACAGATGAAGGAACTACAATTTAAAGAGGTTAAGTGACTTGCTCAAATGTCAGAAATGGGAGTTAAACTAAATCCCCTTCAACACCAGGGGCCAATTCCTCAGTAACTCTATTTACTACCTTACACTGCTATTCAAAGTCCTATTTTCAAATTATTTTGTAATATCACAAAAATATGTCTGTAATCATCCCTCTCACTGTATTGTTGCCTTTTTGCAATGTTGACTCTGCAGCTCCTCCCAAGAAGAGGTAGAGTATTTCCCTACACCCTGAATCCGAGTTATCCTTGACACTTGTTTTAATCAAAGAAATAACATTGAGCCAGTTTTAAGCTGGGGCTAGTGAAGGTTTGGCAGCTCCCCATTCCTCTCTGTTGGAATCCTGCTGCCATTCTGTGAAAGGCCTTGCATAGCCTGTGGAGGAGGAGGGTCACGAGGCCCCTCACCCCCATCACAGCTGTGAGCCAGCTCCAAGCCTGTCTGCGTGAGAACCACACATGCATGTGTGAGCCTGGCTCATAGCCTCCCAACTGGCCTGTAGCTTCGGAAGCAATAATAAATAGTCTCTGTTGGAATCCACTAGTTTTGGAGGTAGATTGTAAATTAGTAAAAGCTAATAGAGGACACTAGTTTCTGTAGAAAACAAAAACAAACATTCTTCATAGAATGGCATATACATCTTCATTTCCAGCATAAAATTCATACTCACAGCTGGGCATTGCTTCAGAAAATCTCCAACTGGATTCATAAATACTATGGGCTCAGCCGTAGAGCATAACCCAGATCAGGAGACCTACCTAGGTTCCTATCCCAGTGTGGCTACATACAGACTGTAGAATTTGGGACAAATCATAGAACTCAGTTTCTATACCTAAAAAATAAAATTGTTCTAAATAACAGTCCTCAGATTTTTGGTCTTAGAATACCATTATATTCAAAATGTTATTGAGAATTCCCAAAAGCTTTTGTTTATGTGGATTATACCTACTGATGTATACTCTGTTAGAAATTAAAACAGATAAAAATATTTATTCATTCATTTAAAATAATAATAATGATCCTATTTATATGCTAACATAAATGACATTTTTGTGAATAGTAGTTCTATTTTACAAAACACACACACAAAAAGACTGACACTGTTTTATATTTTTATAAATTTATTTAATGTCTGGTTAACAAAAGACAGCTGGATTCTCATATTTGCTTCTGCATTCAGTGGTTATAATAATTTGTTTCATGGAGCCTTTGGAAAACATGACTGTACATTTTGAAATAATGAAAGTGAAAAAAGCAAATAAAGGCTTAGTATTATTATAAAGGAACTTTAACCTTGAGGACACCCTGAAAAGGTCTCAGCAACCCCCCAGTGGCCTTGTAGATCACAATTCAAGTCACTATTTTAGGGGATCTCTAATCTGAAATTTGGTTAAATTTAAGGAAAACTCCAAATAATTCATTTTAATTTAAATTAATACAGACTACCAAAAACTAATAAGTTTGCTTTTTTATTTTAGAAATAAAAATAAGGACCTTGAAAAATCATTTTTATTCCTTAGACTAAGTGTGTGTGTGTGTATGTATGAAATAGTTTTTTTTTTAAGATTTTATTTATTTATTTTTCAGAGAGAGAGAGAGAGAGAGAGAGCATGAGCAGGGGAGCAGCAGAGGGAGAGGGAGAAGCAGACTTCTGCTGAACAAGGAGTCTGGTGGGGGACTTGATCCCAGGACCCAGGGATCATGACCTGAGCTGAAGGCAAACACTTAATTAAATAAGCCACTCAGGTGTCTCTGAAATTCTTGAAATTAAATATAAAGCATTTGGTTCTCCAGTGCAGTGAAAATACTTGTGTATTTTTTAAAAAAGGAAGTTATTGCATTTGTATACAATTGAAGCTATTGTCCATCCCTGTCAAAATTGGTGGAAGTTGTACATATGTGAATACAGTGAACTGCCAATTCTCTTTGTTTGGCCTCTAAATACCTATGCAAATTAATTCATATAAACAAGACCCTGAAATTGACATCATTAGTGCAAGCCAAGCAGTTAACATTTGGAGCTTCTAACATGGAATAAAACATTTTCATCTTAAAAAATAAAGTTATAATAAAAACAGCTAAAGTAATACCTAAAGCCTTGAGCAATGTTGAGGCAAATCTGAGCTTTTTTAAACTATTGATTATATTCCTGGCTTGAGAATAAAATCATTCCTTAAATATAATTTTTTAAATGTTGACACCAAAGACGAAATATAGGACATGTGGAAAATGCTCAAAACTAAATAATTATCAAGACATGACCCAAATTCAGCCAAGCTAAGTGCAGCGTCCTTATGTCTCTAAAGTTGTTTGTTTGTTTGTTTCAAGCTGAATAGAGAACTAGCTTGCTGTGGTGATTTTAATAAAATGTTCACACATTCCTTGCTATTTCTAACCACAAATGGTGAAGCTTAATTTCCATATCCTAGAGTGTGGGTTGGACTTCATGATAGAGAATGCAGCAGAAGTGATGAGATGTCACTTCTGAGATTAGGTTTTTAAAAAACTGAGGCTTCTTTTGAATGTACTCCCTCTGTCTCTCTCTTTCTCCTTCACTTCTTCAGGTTCCACTATGTTGGGAGCTCCTCTGTGGAGAGACCCACGTGATGAGGAACTGAAGGAGGCCTCCAGCTGACTGAAAAACTGAGGTCTTCACTCTAATTGGAAGACTGTGAGGAACGAGACCTGCCACAACTCTGAGTGAGCTTTAAAAAAATGGGTCCTTACCCAGCTGAGCCTTCAGATGAGACCACAGCCCTGACCAATAGCTTGGCCACACCTCATGAGAAACTCTGAGCCAGAATTACCTAGCTAACTGACTTGTGATTTCTGACCCTCTGAAACTATGAGATAATAAATGTCTGCTCTTCTAAGCTATTAAGCTTTAGGGTGGTTTGTTACCTAGCAATAAATAATATTGGATAAGTCATTTTAATATCTATCTTCAGTAAATAATGGACACAATCTTTAATATGTGATAAAGTAATATTCCTTCTCTTGTAGGGTCTGAAGACAGTAGCAAAAGAAGGAAGCTGATTTATTGGTTGTCTCATCCTACCAGTACCTGGGTTAAAACATTTGGCAGTCAAATAAGGGCTAATAATCTCAAATGCTTCAAGGGTCAAACAAAATGGGTAATGTATAAATCCTGAGGAGAGTGCTGAACTGGAGAGTGTGTTCCTGTAACTGAAATAATTCAAATTCAAGTACTAATGCCATAAATAGTGACGTTGTGGTGGCAAACAAACAATCAAACAAAAAAGTATATTCTGAATAACTCTGTCATCTGAATCTATGAGTTTCCATCCAAAAAATAAGAAGCATATTTCCATACTTGTAGAGTAACCTGATGGTCACCTCTGCTACTAGTTTGCTTTCTAAATTGGGTTAAACCAAAATGTTTGGAAATATGGAAGCTCCTTTCTTCCACCATTGCTTATTAACAGACTCCCCTAACATAATGGTAATTAGGTCAGTGATTTCAAACCAATAAACACCAAAAGCAAACATAATTTTCAAGATGGTGAGGTGTTTAGGTGATTTGTGCAAGCTGTTTCCAGCCTGCAGAATTGTAGCTTGAGCATTTTCACTTTGAATATTTGCAAGCCAGCTTGTTTAAGGCAAGCTGCCTGAATGTCTAAACATAAGTAAGGTAATACCTTTGATTTGGCAGCAGGTAAGTCCAGTGTACATGATGCATTGTACTGATCCTACCAATCCAAATCAACTGTTTTATTAGTACCTTTTCTATATAGAACTTGGATATTTTTTAGCATGTGACACTAAAGCAAACTATCCACAAAGATTTCATAAAGCAAAACACAAAAAGCCAAACTACTAAAATTGATTTCCTTAGATCCTAAGGATTGTGCATTTGCAGATAATAGGGCAATTTTCTGATGGGAAGAAAAACTCAATTGATTTTCAAATTCAAGGGGCAGTTTTCTCCAAACCGCATTATCTTTGTAGAACTATGGTTTTAGAGTACAAATGGTTTCTACGATGAGGAGGAAAATAAAGGACAAATATTACCAACATAGCAAATTGGCATTTAATAAAGCAGTGCAAGGAGTTGAAGAGTGATTCACCTCAGCAGTATCCTCAAATTTTAGTAAGCCAACAAATCACCTCCAGGACCAACAGGTTAAACATGCCCACTCCTGGGCCGTATACCTACAGAGTCTAATTGTGTAGGCTAACTGTGTAGGTACATTAATAAACGTACCAGCAGATTCTGATGCATCGATTGCATGTCCATGCTTGGGATAAACTGCTCTATAGAGTCTGAAAAATTCCTTAAAAATTCAGGAATGTTCTGAGACATACATATGTTTACATTTTCTTAGATGTAGGATATCCTAGAAGCTAGGGACTCTATAATCTCAGAGTCTATATATGAGATAATGAAACTCTCCTCTGGCTTACAGCATATATATCTGCAAATCTGGTATTTCCACATGTCCAAAATAAAACTCTAGCTGTGGGCTCTATCTTCCAAATATATTCATTGAATTCTCTCCGTCTCCCAGTACTGGTGTCATAGACTATGACTACATCATCTCACGCCTGCAAAACTGCTATTACTGCCTAACTGGTTTTCCAGGTTTCAGTTGTACTCCCCTACAATATATAGCAGGCAGTGAGCTTTAAGGGAATAACCTGACCATGTCACTCTGTTCAAAAGTTCCTAGGTACTTCTCAGTTTACCTTATAAATAAAACATTTTTCTGTTATATAGATGTTAATCAACATCTATAGCACAAGGCAAGGGCTAAGGCCTCAATACCGGGAAGAAGATTCCTGTGTTTAAAGAGCCAAGCAGGCCAATGTAGTTTGGTTAAAAGAACAAGCAAAAAGTAGTAGAAGTTGAGTTCAAAGGGGTAGGCAAGGCCAGAGTCAGATCATGTAGAAGTCAGCGGTATCGAGGCCTTAGCACTTGCCTTGTACTCCCTTCATGTACATCTTCACGTGAATGTCTCTTACTCCTCACTCAGATTTCAGCTTCGACGACTTCCAGATGAAGCTTGGCCTTTCCACCTTATTCTGAGCCATCACCCTGATTCCCCAAAATAGTGGTTCTCTACACTTTTGCCTTAATTTTCTTATACCTGATCATTCAGGAATGAGTTTCTCTATTCATTCCATTTTCTGTATCTCTGTACTATGATGTATGTTCTTATAGGGCAGGAATGTGTCTATTTTGTTCACTTTGGTATAAAAACACCCAAGGTATTGCTTGGTCCATGACAGGTGCTAAATAAATGTTTTTGAATGAATAATTAAACTCTGTTGATTAACATCTATGTAACGAAAAATTTTATGACTGTTTTAAAGGTACAATGGGATCTAGGAGAGCTTATATAATATGAATCTGGCTCATATTTATCTTCACAACTTATGCTACAGATATGGCATATAAAAGAGAATAACTATAGTACATAAATTTAGGGTTCTCTGCCCACCAAAAGCCAAACGCCAATTGAAACTGCTTCTCTCCACAGTCCCTGCTGAACCTAGACAGTACCCTCTTTGGCTGGTTATATATGACAGATGTCTACTTTAGGCTAGATTAAGTATATTCCTTTGCTAAGAATATGGAATCCAAATATTGAGAGATTGAATCAGTATATTTACCAGGGAAATATGAAAAGGTAATGATTCAGAAAGGGTGGGGAGAATAGGAACAAAGAAGCCATAACTTGCTATAACAAAGTAGAGGAAGTCAATATGCAGAGAGTGAGCAATGAAATACAGATACCATGGGAAAAGGTACATGGAACTCCTTAGAAAATCAGAGAGAGGCAAAGAGAGACATGGACAGAGAGGTATTCTAGTTCTCAGAGCCTAAATGATAGCCTTGGAATCCTGGATATTTCCAAATAACCTTGAACATCCTTTTCTGAGTTGTCCCTGAACACTTATGGCACATTGGTAGAAAAAAATATTTAAAAAACCCCAGCTGCCCTTACTGAGAATGCATTCAAGCAGGGGGAGATGGACAATAGATAGTGGGCATAACAAATGGGTGAATTATATAGTATATTAGAAAGTAATAAGATTTACATTGATTATGGACAAATAAAAAAAGTAGTGCAAGGTGAGTAGTATGTGGAGTCTTAGGAGGGCACTAGGGTTGCAATTTTAAAGAGGGTGGTCAGTACAGGTCTCATCTGAAAGCTGAATATAAGCAAAGACTTATGAAAGACTTAGCCATAGGACTATTGGTGTAAGAACATTTCAGGAAGAGAAAAGAGAAGGTTCGAAGGCCCAAATCTGGGATGATACATGGAGTACTGGAAGGACAGTAAGAAATCCAATGCCATTGTAACAGCATAAGTAAGGCGAATGGATAGGAGATGAGGTCAGAGAGGCACTGGGGAAGGGGGTCTTATAATATAGAATCATGTAAGCTATTATTTGGAATTTGGCTTCAAAGTGTGGCTGAGGGCTTTGAGCAAAGACATGACAAGATCTGGCATATGTATTAAGAGAATTACCCTAGATTTTATGTAGAGAATGATGAATATGTAGTTAGATAAAGTTTGAAGAAGGGAAACCAGTCAGAAGACTCTTATAGTAATCCTAGTAATAGATAATAGTATTTTATAGCATGGTGGAAGCAAAAGAAGTGGTGGAAGCAAAAGAAGTGGAGAGAAGTGCTGGAATTTTAGAAATATTTTGAAGTCCCAGATAATAGGATTTTATGTAAGATGTGAAAATAAGAGAGTTGACAGTTATACCCCCTAGGTTTCTGCCCTGAACAAATGGAAAGATGGAGTTGACATTAAATGAGATAAGAAGAGCTGCACACATTACAGATTTTGAAGAGAAGAGAAGGAGTTCCATTTTGGGTATACAGTTGAATATATAAAGTCTGGGAAAGAAGTTTGGGAGAGAAGTCTGGATTAAAGATAAATATTTGGATGCAATTAGCATATTGATGATATGTAAAGCATTGCAACCTTATAAGACAGCCCAAAGAAGTGAACTCACATTAGAAAGTAATCCAAAAAGCGAATCTCGGTGTGCTCTTGTATTAAGAATCCAGGATGGGGCGCCTGGGTGGCTCAGTGGGTTAATGCCTCTGCTTTCGGCTCAGGTCATGATCTCAGGGTCCTGGGATCGAGGCCCGCATCGGGCTCCCTGCTTAGCGGGGAGCCTGCTTCCCCCTGTCTCTCTCTGCCTGCCTCTCTGCCTCCTTGTGATCTCTCTCCCTCTGTGAAATAAATAAATAAAATCTTAAAAAAAAAAAAAGAATCCAGGATGAAGAGAAAGAAACCACAAAGGATATTGAGAAAAAAAAATCAGAAGTAAGAAGGAAGCCTAGAGATAATGCAGTTAATGAAATCAAGGGAGGAAAATGTATTAAGAAGAAGGGGGTAATCAACAGTGTCAAATGATCCTGATGTAACAGGTGTAGAAATTGCACAAGATGAACGCTGAGGAATGCCTGTTTGAGGTTAGCAATGTGAAGAGCATTGTCAACCATGACAAATGCATTTTTGGGGGCATGGTGGAAGAGAAAGGCATACTGGAATGGTTTTATGATAACAAGAAAAAATACATTACTGAAGGGATTTTGCTTAAAAAAAAGGGAAAAAAGAAGTGGCGTGGTAGCTAGCAGCGTTTGTAGGGAAGAAGGAAGATTAGTTTTTTTTAAAGTTGGAAGAAATAACAACAGCCTGTTTATAATACTGATGGGAGTGATCAGTAGAGAACTAAAGATTAATGATATAGAGAAGAGAGTGTAGATTGCTAGAATCATCTTCTCAAGTGGGTAAGATGAAATTATATTTAGATGGAAGCATGATAACCACAGGGATAAGGCAGATGTGTGGGCATGGATGCTGGTAGGTGGATAGTTGTAGTGGTGGGAACATTCTGAGTTCTTTTACAATGATTCAGTTTTCACAGTGAGGTAGGAAGCAAAATCATTAGCTGAGAGTAAGAATGTGACAGGAGGTGTCGTTAAAGTAGGAAGAGAGGCAGGAAGATACAGAGTAGTCATTTAGGAGAGAAGAATGAATGGACCAGAACAGTGTATTATTATTCAGCAGCGTTAGAGTTTGAAGTCTGTGGTCATGAATTTAAAGGTCCTTTACGTGAGCTAGTGTAAGTGGACTTTTTCTTTGTATCCAAAAAGCCTTGACCAGAATATAGAATTACATGGAAGCAGTTTTGCCTCCTGGGAAATCTGTGGATGGCAATTTCTTATTTTGATGTTTTAGTAATGAAAATCTAGGGCACCATCATGTGTTACTCCTTTTTTTTAATTGGAAAGGGAAAAAAGCCCAACTCATTTTAGCACATCTAAGCATACTTAGTCCAGACTGTTAAGGACTCACAGGTTACATTTATTAGGAAAAAAAATCAATGTATTCAAAATTCAATAATAATTTTTGAAATATTTGCTACTTTGTCACCAATGTCACTTTCCAGTCTTTTGCTATTATGTAGTGCTGACAATACAGTGCAGAGTTTTAGGATCTCTGCATAACAACACTGATAAATTTTTATAAATATTAAATTCATTTCATTGTTTTAAATAGCATTGTAGTTAAGTCTGAAGTAAAATATTTCGTAGAGCACAAGGTTGCTTATTTGTTTTCCACAAATTCATATGTTGAAACCTAATCCTTAATATGATGGTATTTGGAGGTAGAACATTTGGGAGGTGATTAGTTCATGGAGGTAGAGCCCTTATGACTGGGATTAGGGCCCTCATAAGAGACCAGAGAGCTCCCTTATCTCTTCTACCATGTGAGAACCTGGCAAGACTATTAGGAACTATATATGAACCAAAAAGTGGGCTTTCACCAGACACTAAGTCTGGGGTATCTCCATCGTGGACTTCCAGCCTCCAGAACCATGAAAAATAGAAGTCTGTTATTTACAAGCCACACCGTCTGTAGTACTCTGTTATGGAACCCTGAAGGGACTAAGACACATGATACACACACACACACACACACACACACACACACACACACACATACACACAGAGTTTCTGAAGACATGTGATTTCTCTTAGGGTATAAGGGTGACAAGCAGGATAGATATGTCTCTAGTAGAATTTTGATGATGACAGTGATAACTGACAACAGTATATTTAATGACATATTGCCATATGCCAGACACTATGAAATGTTTTAAATTACCTCTTAATACTTAAAATAATCCTATGAATGTGTTACTTTTGCTCCCATTTTGGTTTATAAACTATCAGAAATGTTGAGAATAGGGATTTTCATTATGGTAGAAAAGAGATACAGATGAAAGAACACTAACATGAATCTGTAGGGATTCATGCTGTACTTTATCATTAAGAAAATTAATAAAAAAAAGAATGTGTATTAGATTTGTTAACAGTAAAGGCCTCAGAAATGACCCGCCCAGCAGCACTGAGCACCTCTGTTGCCCAGACTGTAGTTTCTAACTATCATTTCTCATGAAGAAGAACCACAATTACTCAGAAAAATAGCTGATTCCCAGTGGCAGGAAATGTACAAGTTGAGCCTAGACTATGTTGTCGTATTAGAAAGCAAGGAAGGAACCAAACATACCAAACTAGGGTGTATCAAAAAGACTCAGGTGTCAATTTACAGAGGCTCCCACTGGCAAAAAGAATGAGATGATTTGAACATCAATTAAAATGGTATCTGCAATGGATCAAAATATTTGTAATATGTTTAAATCTCTGAATTGTTCACACACACACACACACACACACACACACACACAGAAGCCCTTTGAATAGTCAATATTGGAGGCTATTAGGGAGTCAACTCGTCATTTTGAAAACTCGTAAATAAAGAGGAAAAACAAAGCATTTATTCTGCCTTTTCTATTCTCAAGGTAACCAAATAGTTAATATAAATGGATTGTTTTTCTATAGAAATATTCCAGCTAATAAATTAAAATAAAACAATGGTAGAAGAACATGACCATTCTTCTACTTTTAATGAAGTATAATTTAGGCTGCTAATATCACAAAGACAGTCAACCAAATGTTATATATTTCCTGATAGACAATTTTCACTATGAAGTATTTTGCCAAAAAACACTATAACATGAACTTGATTCATGCAATGAATGCTGAATGCAATCAGCAATCTTTTAGTCTATGGGAAACTCTGAAGGAAAATATGACTGTTTTTCAAGAAAAATTATAAGAAAAAAAGAGAAGGTGGCAAGAATTTATAGATTAAAAGTTAAGAGACTGAAACAATGAAAATTGTATGGGCCTCATTTGGATCTAGATTTTAACAAACTGTTTAAAAAAGAGATAAATATATTTGAATACTGAATTTTCGACATGAAGAAATTGTTGTAAATTGTTAGGTATAATAATGGTATTCATTTATGTTTTAAAAATAGTCCTTATCTTTGGTGTTACCACTGAAACATGTACTGTTTCTGTAGCATATGAAGCTTTGAACTATTAAGTAATCTTTCTTCCTTTATATGGAGAGAGACAAACTATATTTACAAATAAGACAAGATGGAATATTAGTAAAAGCTAGGTTCTTGGAATCATCTTTCCTTATTTGTAAGTGATCTGACTTGTTTATTTGTTCTTTCTGTTTTGTTTTGTTTTAGTAAGTTGAAGGGAAATAATGTTACACTATTTTAGTAATACTCATTTTTCTCTGCTTCACGCTTTATTCAGGTTATTCAAGTGATAAAAATCACATACTTAAAAATACATATAATTCATTAAACAGTCATTCTGTAAGTGTATAACCCTGGGATAACATTTATCCGGTTACATTATTTATAATGCACACCACTTCAATTTTTCATGTATGTATACTGAGTAGGAAACACACAAAAATAATGATTATTTTATGATTATCTGCATATACATAAATCTACATAAGAAAATACATGTGTATATATATACTTGTATTTTTGATAATAATTTTATTTTTAATTATCTGTAAGGCTTTTCTCACAACTTATGTGTTAAAGTAAAATAATGTGGACATTATGATAACTAAATATGGAGACTTTGTATGACACAATTTTTGTTTTATTTCCTTCTTTGTTTTGTTCATCATATTATCACAATTGCTGGAACAGTGCCTGGGACATAATAGGTACTTAAAAGCAAAATGAATGGTACTGAATTCTTTATGCTGAATTTTAAAATGGTGACATTCCAAAATATTTATATACAGAATGAATGCTTAAATACAAAATTTTGGCTATAAAGGGACCTCGAAATTTATCTACTCCATCTACCTGTTTCATATTTGGTTATACTTCTCTGTATATAGATACACTTACAGAATACCTTAAGGTGAGAGAAAAGCAATTTTTGACACAGGTTTGCCTTAAATATTTATATTAGATCCTGCTGGCTGGGTTGATAATAAGGCACTTACCTTCTTACCCTACAGGAAAAAAAAATCTACTTTTACGTGTTTCTTCCTTTAATACAATTCTCAAGTTTGATAGTAAAAGTGTAGTAAATTTATAGGAAATACCACTCTGTCTAATGTTTAAAATCCTATAAAGAACATTTATTCTATGGGATAAACTGACTTGCCCAGAACAATTTAATAAGTATATTTTTAAAAATGCTTTGATCAAGAAAATCTTCTTTATTGGAAGATGCTTTCACAATCCATTGTTACTCTCATGGATTTCTTCAGGTCTATAGTAATTATCACAAATGTATACTTTTTCAGATCAAGAAGGGTTTAGACGTGTTAAGACAAATTACTGGTACTAAGATAAGCTCAAGAGCAATAGCTAAAGGGAAACTATGTGTTAAGGAGAATTAGTAGGAAGTACAAGCCTATGCTCTTGACCACAGATGTAGGATTAGGAAGCCAGGGTTCATATCCCCAGCATTGGTTCATTCTAATATATACCTTACTTACATGGGAAAAAGAAAATGTCAGAGTCAAAAAGTGTTTATCTCACATATTAAGGTTTTAAGGACCAGATTAAATGGCTTCTTACAGGAAGACTCGATCTTTCTAGCCCATATTTAATTCCCCCTACCCTGAATAACTTGAAAATAAAATCTGACATTTTTATAAAGTATTTCAATTTGTTTGACAATTACATTTTACCCTGTTTGGCTTATTTTCTGCAATACTTTTTAATATAGTAGTGTTATATGATTGAATCACTCATAATACACATAATATGACCTCATTAATCTAATACTTCACTTTTGTTGCTGCTACCACCATGTTTTAATAACCTAGAGTCATTTTTAATAACCAGGCATTTTTATGCACATTAAAAATAAAATTATCATCCAACTTTACAGATGAAGAATTAGGGATACAGAGAGGTTAAGATATTTGCTCTAATCAACTAGTAAGTAGTGGAACCAGGATTCTATCCTTTGCCTGTCTATCTCCAAAGTGTTTTCTCCTTCATTGTGCTTTGGATATGCTCTTTCACTCTCTTTTTTTTCTCATTAATTCTCATTCGTTCATATCATTCATTCTCTTTTTTCTCTTGTTTAAGTAAGATTCACATAAGCCTTTGAGATAGCAATGTAATGAAAATGTTGAGGATTAATGATTTTGCTTTATTTTTATTCTTGTGGCAAAGTGGGATTTGTGAATAACTCTTCTTTCTGTCTCTGGAATCTGACCACATTACAAAACTTGGGACACTGCTTAGAGCTGGGGTTGTGCTTAGGTGAGCCTTTTGCCTGCACCTGACAGATAATAGGTACTTCAGGTGTTCAGTGAGTTGGCATTAAAAGTTCCCAACTTACCTAGAATGAGTTCTGTAAAGCCAGCAAAGCTGGCACTTTTATGTCAGGGAGCATTTTGTTCTGCCCAATTCCCCAGAGACTCAGTGTTATAAAAAGTAACCTAGATTCTAAAGAATACAATAAACCATCTCGAAAGGAAATGACAGTCATAGAAAGGGAATCTCTTTCAAAACTGCATTTAAAATGAAAAATATGACTGGCACAGTTAGCTCCAAGGCAGAATGCTGCTGATGAAGCAATGACCAAAGAATATCTATTATCTCTCCATCATCCAAGGGTTTCTATGTTTCTACTGCTCTTAGCTATGAAATAGGCAAATGATTGTTCTCCACATTTGGATACTTGAATCTCATTCAAGGAAATGTGCACAAAGGACTATAAATTTAGAACTAATCATTTGACATTATCTAAGCAAAATCAGCAGAGATCTAATTTAACCAAAGAAAAATTTCTATTCAAATGCCAGTCATCCTTAAGAGCACGAACAACATTCATCATGGTCCTACATAGCACATGGTAAGTGATCAGTTAATTCTTAATTGAAAGAATGTATGCATACATAGATGAATGTATGGTGCCCCATTTTTAATAGAAAAATCAGGGCATGGTTACTAGGACAAATTGGTCATTATCTACTTTGTTGTTGAAAAAGATTACCAAAATATTATTTGAAGTACCCTCTTAGAAATTCAGACATTGCTCTAAGATGTGTTCAACTGAGAAGGGGAACGATCTATGAAAAATGATAAATACATTTTCTAATGTATTAATCTTTCAAGAATCCGATTAGGAATTTCTTGATACCAGTAGTCCATATTAAGTTCTCTATTCTTGAATTTTTAACCTCACTATGTAGAATATTTATAAATTTCAAATTAATAAGAATGAGTGAGGGCACCTGGGCGGCTCAGTGGGTTAAAGCCTCTGCTTTCGGCTCAGGTCCTGATCTCAGCATCCTGGGATCGAGGCCCGCATCAGGCTCTCTGCTCAGCAGGGAGCCTGCTTCCTCCTCTCCCTGTCTCTCTGCCTGCCTCTCTGCCTACTTGTAATCTCTCTCTCTGTGTCAAATAAATAAATAAAATCTTTTAAAAAAAAAGAATGAGTGAAATTTTCTGTATACGAACTAAAAAACAGACTTAAATGCTATAACTGAATTACACAACATGGAGTCATTGTGAAGACACAATGGGATCATCCACACGAAAATGATCAGCATGAGGTCTGGCACATGTTAAGAGCTCAACAATGTTAGATATTATTTTTATTGTTGAAAAATTCAAATAAATTGTTAAAAATAACCAATTGTGTATATTTAGAGTTTGCTAAAATACTATGAGTTAACATTTTTTTCTTTCCAAAAGCAATGACTAGAAATTATCAATTTATTTCAGTCTTCTCTAATTAATACATTGGAATTTCTGGTTTATCTGTTGCATTTAATTCAACCCCACCCCTTCCCCAGTTTCTACTTACAGCACAACTCATATGTACACTTGAATTTATGATAGGTGGTATCTTTCTCAGATGCATTATTTAAAATAATTATCCCCTATCTTCAAAACATCCCACGAAATGTCACTTTGAGTGTCAGAAAATGTTACAGCATGTTTCAAAGTTCAGAGGGATTCACATATACATTCAAAGACCAAGTTTAGCTTCAAAACATTAACACTAGGAAATAACAGAATTTCACAGGATTAAATGTCTCCACCAAAGATAAGGAGACATTTTAATGGGAAATTTTCAAGATTCATTTGGAATGAAACTTCATAGTCCATCTGTAGTCAGGCAACTCAGCAGAGATTCATTTCACTGCACACAGCACACTTGAGGTAGAAATCCCAAATTTACTATCTAATGTGCATGGGGAAGTCTAAGATCCCCGCCTCCAAATTGTGTTTTAACTTTGTGACCTCATTTCATACAAATACCCTTTTTAATTTATGACCCAATTTTCAGATGCACAACCTTCCCCACACATATTTCCACCTCCTGAAATATTTAAAAGGCAAAATACAGAGGAGAAGAAAATAACAGTTGGAAAGGGAGAAAAATTAGGCAAACTTGTCCACAAAGTACTAACATTTTCATGGGATTAACTGCAGAAAAGTCAGTTAAGGTGACAGCGAATGGCCACTTACAGGCCAGTGATTTGGTTAGAGACCTCTGTGGCACTGTGTTGGGTACTACCAGTTATGGGATGGGATGACAAATGCGGCATATGCTAATGGTGTGCAAAGCATCTGCCCTTATAGAATTGGTGAAGTAATTTTTTTTATTAGATTAGGATTTGGAAAACAGGTATATCACCTCATACTCAACTACTGATAAAACCTGTGGTTTTGGCAAGACACAGTCTCTCTTAGCTCTTCTGCATAAACAAAATGGGGATCATACTACTCTTCCCACCTCACAAAGCTACTACAAATTTTAGATGAGAAAATGAAAGTGAAATAGAAAAGCATTAATATTATATTGCCTTGCACGAAGTAATTGAAGTGAGTTGTCTTTTAAATGAATAAACTGCCAGACTGCGGAGAAAGCAGTACATTCCACAGTCTCTGAAACCTTTCTCCATTACTGATACTTTTGCTAACTAAACTGCTTTTATTTTTTAAAGTTTATGGATACTTTTTTAACTGTATTGACTTTCTACTCCCCGCCCCCCGCCCAAACTTCCCAATCTACCAGTTCAATTCTTTCTTGCCTAAATTGGAGATGCATTGACTGTGCTGATAAAGTTAATTCTCAATCCTACGTCATATCCAGTGTCTGAAAGCCATCCTGCACAGCTCATAAGTAAATTACCCACATGCAATAATGAACTTGTCACTTCCTATTTGAAAGCCTTTGATGGGTTCTCTATCACTTACTGGAAAAATCTCAAGTTATTTTATTTTATTTTATTTTTTTAGAGAGGGAGAGAGGAAGGGAGGGGGGAGAGGGAGGGAGGGAGGGAGGAAGGGGAAGAGAGAGAAAGAAAGAGAGAGGGAGATAGTTGAGAGAGGAGGGGCAGAGGGGTAAGGAGAGAAAGAATCTTAAGCAGGCTCCATGCCCAGCACAGGGTCTGATGCAGAGCTCGATCTCACAACCTTGAGATCATGACCTGAGCCAAAATCAAGAGTTGGATGCTTAACTGACTGAGCTACCCAGGTGCCTTCAAATAATTTTTTAAATAAAAATTGGGCACTTAATATCTTGAGTGCTGTAAGAGCAATTCTGGTTTGATATTGTCAGCCATGGAAATTGTCTTATGTTCTTGAGCAGCAAGGTATAAAGCTTTGGTTTTAGAAAGATCTGGCAATATTTTAGAAATAACAATGGAAAATAGAAAAACCTAAAAGCAGGGAGCTGTAGTGTCAGAAACTGCCAAGCATGGATCTTCAGATCCAGCTTGGCCTGCAGACATTATTTATGGCTAACACTTAAGAAATGGGAGATTTCTAATTTCTCTTGGGAAAAACCAAAACAAACAAACAAACAAACAAACAAAAAACCTCTCTGGCAATCTTCTGAAGTTGAGTAGAAGCTGCCTGCTATAGATGTTGCATATTCTTCCTTCCTGGTCCAATTGACTTGTTTATACACTCCACCTGGTTTTAGGGGAAGCATTTCACATTTCAGTAGTTGTGTAAGAAGCTCTCATGAGCCAAACAAGACATGATAAAGGATTAGACTAGAGAAGTATCTGTGGAGTGGGAGAAGAGAAGTAGCTAAGAGACACTTTGATGGAGGACTTGTAAAACCTGTTAGAGATTTAGTGGAAAGAGTGAGGCATCATTTTAGTTATGTCTTTCACGTTCCAGAACTGATAGATGACTATTTATTCCATCTTTTCTTATGGCAAAATTTTCATGTTTAGAAACATGTTTGAAAGTAAAATGTAAAGTCCTGTATAGCAACTTTTATTTTTATGACATAATCAGTGTCCTCAGATGTCTTTTCTATAGAACATAAAAATCAGCCCAATTGTAAACCTTAGTAACTAAATAATGCCTATGGGCCCTGGTGGACCTGCAGGTCTACATCTGGCAAGTTCTAATCCTAGGGATGCCTGCCTTCAGATTTCTTTAGGTTTTATTATTAGAAGAACTTGCCTAAGAAAATCTGATAAAATTCCCAGTTTCTCTTATGTGGCTGTGAACATATTAGCATACCCAAATCTATGCTGCAAAATAGATTTCCTGCAGGGAAACTGGCAGCTTCTGCTGAGAGACCATTGAATTATTCTCAATTAAGGTGTTTTAAGAGCAACATTTTTTTCCTAAAAATAATATCTTAAATAGAAATTCTATTTTTAAACAATGCAGATAAAAATATGCATTAAAGTATGCACAGAGAGTGCAGATTTCTCATACATACGAGTAAAGACCTCTCCTTCTTTTATAAAGATAACCTTTATACGAGGCCGATTTGAACTTTTCCTTTAAACTGGAAAGAACAAATGGTTGAGTCTGATCATTGAAATAACATGCAATAAAAACCTAATTTATGATGGGGGAAATGAGATTTCTCTATGCCTCTTTATCTCTGAGAGCGAGAGAAACTGAGAGAGAGAATGTAATAAAAGATCATAAGTTCATACTAGCAGAGAAAGACAAATACTGTGTGATCTTACTTACTTATTTGTGGAATTGAAAAAATCTGAACTCAGGAAACAGAGTGATGAACAGAGAATAGGGATGGGTGGTTGGGAGTGGAGAAATGGGTTAAGGGGGCCAAAAGTTAGAAACTTCCAGTTACAAGATGAATAACTTGGAGATGTAATGTACAGTGTGGTGACTATAGTTAACTAAAATTATTAAGGTAATCATTTTCCTATATGTCTATACATACATATATATATATATCAAATCATTGTTGTACACCTTAAAGTAATACAATGTTATATGTCAATTATATTCTCTTTATTGGAAAAAAGAAATTGAAGAATCGATATTATTAGGGTAAAAATTTTCTTTCTGTCGTTGGGAATGGATTTGCCAAGCTAATAAAGAAATTTCATTACAAATCTGTTCTAATCTCCAGTTAACTAGAATTCAACCATGTTAATACTGATTTAAGACCTTTAAAACAATATTCTTCAGTACATTTGCTTGTCTTTTTATTTGTCTCTTCAGAGTTGAATATTAAATGGTAGCTTTCTTAAAGTGCACCTAACTTGAGAAGGTAATTAGTGATGTCAAATAAGTTTCTCTGACTAATGTATTCAGATTTCTTCTTTTGTAATAAATTAAGCTGTTTCTGCTTGTCAATTTATGTCTAGAATCATTCAATAAGTTTTTACCTATCAACTCAGTGATAGCTAAAGCTCCATATAATGAAGTACTCAGCAACACTTAAAATCTTAAGGCTAATAATTAAGAAGAAAAAATAAAGATGAGACTTATTTAAGTAGTGCATGGCACTGGAATCATTATTTATCAAGAAGATTTTTCCTTTTCAAAAATGAAGAGGAAAAATAAAATACCAGATGGCATACAGGATCATACGTACTTTTATGGCTGTATGTATGAATGATTTACTATGGAAGAGAAATACAGTGTTAGAGCAAGTGTTATTTGGTGCCTTGCTTGTCCTTTTGTTAAACAGTAGGTAGGCTTAGCTCAATCTATCAATCACAGTGCTGATAAATCTGAACATAGCTTCGGTTTTGAGAGACCTAGCTGTGTGGAAGCAGAGTTGAAAATAATTTTAGAAGAATACGTGACTTGGGATAACCTATCTAGAAAGAGGAATATGAACAGATCTACCATCTCCATTTGTCAAAATGTGCCAGAAACCTTTGCAGCCAAACTCTGTAAATCTGTTATTTTGCCTAGAGGAAATTGTGTTGTATAACTTCCCATCGGCTGTGGATCATCCAAAAAAATCTGCTTTCCTTTTTTCTCCTTCAGTATTTGATTTGGTGTTTTGGCAAGATCAGGTACTCAGAATCTTTTAGCCAGAGAATTAAATCTTTTGCTACTTGTAAATAAAGTAATGATTTAGTAGTCCAGACACTTTAAGAATCTTCCTGCCAGGGAGGTAACAATGAAACTGAAATCAAGGGGCAGCAGCCACCTTTATTAATCACTGGAAAATCTAGCTTAGAAGAATAACCACATGGTCATTAAAGATGTCACCTTGATGACCAGGTTGGTGGAAAAGCCACTGATATGAATAGAAAAATCAGCCTTCAGTTTTTGAGAAAGTCAGTATCTATTGTGGTATGGATTTCTAGAAGCAGGAAATAATGTTTCTAACCCTGTTTTCAGAAAAATCATGTAGCAGTATGTTCTTACTTAATAGTTCCGAGGGGGTTAGTCCTACACTTCTCACCCCTTCCTCCTTTTAGCTCTAATTGCTGGTCAGACTGGGTACCAAAAGTGTGTTAAGCCATAGTCTTGTCTCCCTAACTCTCTCTGACAAGAATCAACTTCTAGAATGTAAAAGAAAAGATATTCTTATGATTAATAATTCTTCATTTGTTAGGATGGGGGCAGAAACTTTCTTGGAAATACACTTTTACAATGATCTCAAATTTAAAAAAAAAAGGTAAAATTAATGACCATTTATTTAAATACATGAATTATCTTAAAATAACAATATCTATTATCCATCACTCTATATTGAGCCACATCTAAATTTCCAAAATAAGTATCTAAAGAGAAGACAAGGCACAATCTAATCTCTTTTAATAGCCTTTAATGCATCCTGTGGACTAGAAATTTAAAATGCCCATTGGTTTATTTCTATGAAAAGAAAGCGCTGATGGGATGATGCACAATAGAACCACAATCAGCCTACGCAGCAGAGCCTTATTCCAGAACTGGCTGTCAAGGACAAGGGTATGATCGAGTAACAGTTTTTGAATGGGATTTTGAAGGAACTTAATATATCAGTGCTGAGTCTAAGGATGGGAAAGGATTCCAAAAGTCCTGTCATTAGACCCAAATGAGAGCCAAATACATGGTTCATAGAAATACTTTGTAAGGAGATGAATCCAGTCATTAGCTAATTGATTAAATTATTTCTATCTGTTGGACATGTGTTATTGCCATTTTACCCAGAAGTGACAGACAGATCAAATCTGATCTGCAGATGTATTTTTTTGGATCACCTTCAGTGTTTTACAATTTTTAAAAAAATTACTTGCCAAACATTTTATGTCTTAATTTCACACAAATGAATTGGGAAATTCTTTTTGAAAATCAGAGAATGTGGCCCCCTTGGGACAGTAATTCTGCAAGGACAGCCATCTCCTTTTTGTGGTATGCATGGTTACTTTCACTTGTTTTCTTTACCTCCTCACCTTCCACACGTATTTGAGATTGTATTTCTATTTTGGGCCGTTTCTAAAATATGTCCTTCAGTATGGGAAACCTACTCATTTACGTGTGCCCTCAGAGTGAGACTAACTTAATATCCACTAAAGTATAATAATCTTCATGGCTCCCTCTTTTCAGAGACTTCTCTTCATTGTAAGGAAAACATTCATGTACCTGCCTTCCCTTCATCAACAAAATGTAGATAATATTCATAATAATAGACATGTTTAATATTTATTGAATGTTTACTCTGTTTCAAATACTGTCCTAACCTTTTCACATGATTCATTCACTCATTTAAAGTCTATGTCAAGATGCGAGCAGGGAGGGAGACAAACCGTAAGAGACTCTTAATTTTGGGAAACAAACTGAGGGTTGCTGGGGGGTGGGGGGAGGGATAGGGTGGTTGGGTGATGGACATTGGGGAGGGTATGTGCTACGGTGAGTGCTGTGAATTGTATAAGACTGATGATTCACAGACCTGTACCCCTGAAGCAAATAATACATTATATGTTAATAAAAAATAAAAATAAAAAAATAAAGCCTATGTCCATTCTTATTTGGTATTGTCATCACCCTTTTATAGAAGAGACAATTAAAGGACCATACAAGCAGTGGCAGAGTTGAGATCTACATGTGGTCAGTGTGGTTCTCAGACCCGATGCTCCATTCTGCTGTGCTGCACACACTAACTTCTACTACATTAAAATCATTGGAACAGAGTTTCCCCACTCAGGGAGTGATCAGCCCCTCCTCTTTAAAAAGAAAGCACTAACACAGAACACTTGTTTATGGGGAAAATCAAAACTGTGAAGTGCCAGGGCCATCAATATTCCAAACTAACACACCTCTTTAGGCGGTTGCCTATACTCTCTTTTTCTTCTTGGAAATTCCAATGTAAACTGGAATTCCATATGCAAATATGTGTTACATAAGGACATCCCTTGGGCATCCAAGTGCAATAACTATGGGTAAATTATCATAAAAAAGACCCAGGTAACAGTCCCCTCTCAGCTCATATACAAGAGAGAAAGATCAGTCACAGACAAACAAGTTCTGCCTTGCTGGGCTCAATTTCCCCACAGAGTCCCACTGATTCTGTGACTTACAAAAGCATTTCATTAGAAAATACATTTCAAGAGACTCAAGCTCAGTACACTCATAAAATAAAGAAAAATATAGTATGAATTGTATACCTAGCAGTGCTGGTACCTGTATTAATTTTGGAACTGTGCTCCTTTGGGGGCTCATACTCAAGGAGAACTTCGTTTAAAAAAATTTACCTTTCACCCATTGTCCCACTGCTGGAACACATTTTATCAGCCATTGTGCACTAAATCTTTCTACTTTCATAATGGGGCATCTCTCTCTCTATCTCTCTCCTTCCCTTCCCCTAATAGATCACCTCTGAAATTGAATCCTGTGTGTCAAGAGTTTCAGAACTGTCCTGGGCAAAGAAGTTAGGATACTTAAGTGTTGTGATTCTCATGCATTCTCATCTTTAGCCTCCACGCATGCCAGAGCTTTGCTGCCTCAAGCTATATTTATTTTACAGCTTCTCCTTTATGGTCCATCTCTTTACTAAGTAGTCTGCAGATATTTCAGATTATAAATCCTTCATTCTCTAATCCCCCAAGGTACTTCCAGTCTGTGTCACTCGAGTGTTTTTTACTTTTACTTTTTCTTTTTTTTTTTAATGATTTTATTTATTTGTTTGAGAGAGAGACAGAGATAGTGACAGAGATAGCTAGAGAGAGCACATGTGGGAGGGGAGAGAGAAGCAAGCTCCCCCCTGAGCAGGGGAGCCTGATGTGGGGCTTGATCCCAATACCCCAGGATCATGACCTGAGCCAAAGGCAGACACTTAACTGACTGAGCCACCCAGGCACCCCTTAAGTGTTTTTTTTCCTCTCTCTTTTTTATGTTGCCATCTCTAGTTCATTCTTCCCTTCCGAGTCAAGTTCCTTCTTGACATTTCATCCAGACTTGAATTTATAGAGATATCTCAAATTAAATACCTTCAAAACAGAAATCTTGATCTCTATAGCAAAACTGTTCCTCACAAATCTCCACCTCAGTAAATGAAATCTCCATTCTTCTAATTGCTAAGTCATCTTTGAATTTTCTCTCGCTGAACAGTCATCAGCATATATTACTAGCATTTTCTTCTAAATATATCTAAGATTAATCATTTCTCATAAATTCCACCCTGTCCAAGCTATCAAATCTCTTCTCTGGGCTAGCAGCAAGGACCTTCAAACTGGCTTCCTCAGGGCCTTTGCACATGCTTTACTTTCTCCCTAGGGATAATCTTTCCTCAATATATACAAGGCCTAATCCCTAACTTAATTCCAGTCTATGCTCAAATCTCACTTTATTGGACTGGCCTTCATGATCACCATATATAAGTTATTATGTAATAAATAGTGATTCCTCACTACCCTCTACTTCTTTACCTCATGTTATGATCTTCGTGGCACATGCTACCTCCTACATTATATATTTATATATTTATTGGTCTATTATATGTCCCTTTCAGTAGAATTTAATCTCTTCAAAGGAATTATTTTTTTAACTTAACTACAATGCTGAGACGAGTGCTTAGCACATAGTGAAAATTTAAAAGATTTGTTGAATAGATAAATGAATGATAAAATGCCATATTTTATATGTCTTACTATCCTTTATGGTATCTAGTTCGGTATGAAACACATAAAGGAGATCTAGAAACTGATTATTTGTTTCTTACATCCTTCGTTATTCAGAAAGCTACTTGAATGCACGAGTTGAACTTGTTCTCAGACACTAGCATGAATCATAGTCCGTAGTCAGTATCCAATAACTACTTATGAAACAAACGACTTCAAAACACCAAGAAGGAAGAGATCAAGTTTAAATCTTTAGGAGAGGAGTTATAAATTGTTGGCCAGGGGACTAAATATTATAATAAACAAATACTGCTTTAAAAATAATATTATATAAAAATTGGGTATCTAGTTTCTCTTGAAAAGTCAGAAGATCCAGCAACAGTGGCTTATTGTTCCCTCCTGGAAGCTGTCATTATAAATTATAATTTTCAAGCTTTGATGTTTTGGTAAATAATCTTTGAAATATGTATTTTAAAGGCATAGCCATCATTTTTTGAGTTTTGAGTGTCTAAAGGGTCAAGCATGTGTGTGGGTTGACACTCATATGGAAAAAGCCTTGGTAGTCCACTAGCATTATGAAAAACCCCAATAGAAGAACAGGGCTTCCACATCTCAAATTTGTTTTCTAAGGATATTAATTGTGGCTCCACTTCAGGAATTTGTGATAAGTCTCTGAAGTAAACTTTTCATTTTCACAGAGAATGTTTACTGAGGGAGAAATATAATACATGATATCATTACTGAGAGATTAAATGTTCAATGTGTTAATAAATAACTAGTTTTAGCTAAGTTATGGGTGGTCTAGGCACCCAGGGAGTTCAACACTTATTTTTCTCATAACAGAAAACCCTTTTTCAGTTTATAAACCAGTTATTTGGTAGCAGTACTTACCTTCCTATGTAAGGACTGGCTACATTTGCAGATCAGCTCACAAAATTTCTTTGAACTCATAACTGGTCTGACTATAGTATTAGACTTAGTAGATTTAATACTAAGTATTTAACTATTATATATAATGCTATTTAGATAGGAAATCCAGTTAGAATTTCCCTCTTGGGACCACGAACTAGTCTTGTCCCATGGATACAACTAGGTAACATGGACTTTGGAGCAAGTAGTCCAGAAAGGGACCCAAAGACTGGCTGAATGGATTCCACAACTAAATGTAGAGAAGAGGCTGTACTGAAGAGGGTAGGAGGGGTGAGGACTCTGTGGGAACCTAGACCTCAAAGGTCTAACCACCAGAGGGAGGGGCAAGAGGCAGACTAGCACACTGGGGAGCCTACAAGGGGAAGAAAATCTCCAGGCATTTGGCCTTGAAAATTAAAGGGGCTGAATTTCATGAGTGCCTATAGATGAGGAGAACCCAGGCAAGAGAAATGTATCTAAAATTAAATTTCCTTACAATGTGCAGCCCCTTGATAAATACCTTAGACATGCAGGTGTGACATCCTTCAAGGAACTCAGGGCTGCCGTGTTTTGTTTTGCTAGAGACTAAAAGCAACCTTATCTTGACAATAGCCAGAACTCCAGGATCCTATAACTCTTCTTTAACATGCAAAAATCTCTTAGACACTTACATTATCTCTACCCCCTACCCCAAAAAACTGAAAAGTATATAATCAGGGGTGCCTGGGTGGCTCAGTGGGTTAAAGCCTCTGCCTTCACCTCAGGTCATGATCTCAGTCAGGGTCCTGAGATCAAGTCCCGCAGGGAGCCTTCTTCCTCCTCTCTCTCTGCCTGCCTCTCTGCCTACTTGTGATCTGATCTCTCTCTCTGTGTCAAATAAATAAATAAAATCTTTAAAAAAAGTATATAATCAGTCCGTCCTAACAATCACAAATGCAGCTCCTTCTGCCATGGCTCCTGTCCCTGTGCTACAATAAAAGCAACTTTGCAGACATTAAAAAATGACAGAGAGTGAGAGAGAGAATTTCCCTCTGAGGATTTCAATTTCAATTTTTTTTTACTCTATTTCTTTGAGATTGAAAACTTTGAGAACTGTGAAACCAAGTATTTAAGAAAACAGGTTTACTAGCTTCATGCCTTTGCAAAATTTATTTAATCTTTTGGAAGTTGCGTTTCCTAAAATGGAGGAACAATCACAGTTAATAGAAGGTTGTTGTGTGGCTTAAGTAAGCTAGATTACGCAACTGGGTAACACATAGTGAATGTTCAATAACAGTTGCTATTGATAAACATGAAAGTAAAAATATTCAATCTTAATCATACTGAAATATGAAGTTCACGAAGGAAGAAGCCATTATTTCTACATTAACCTTAACTCCCTACAATACCTGTAATTAAATATATTCCCAATAAACTCATTCTAGCCCTTAAAACAAGCTAATGGCAAGACTTGCTGGATTGAGATCATGTGATATTTTTATAGTTCTGGAGGCAAACACATGTTTTCACCAACTGGTACCAATCCTGACTTTAAGCTAATAGAAATCATGGTGATATGTTTACTATGATCCACAAGTGGAAAGGCAGTTATGAGACTTTCTGAGACTAAGTAAAAGGAATTTCCCTAAACTAGTCCTATTCTGCTAAAAATAAAACTTGATATAAATTGATTATAATGGCTCTGAAAGACATAGCCAATAATGATAAAATACCACAAACCTGTGAGTCTCAAAAACATGTAGTGCATTTGAAAAGCACATATTTAAAATTTGAAGGAAAATGAAAACTATTAAACAGAATCAGCTATAGTTTAATTCAAGCTAGAGTGTCTGATGGAATTTGGAACATAAGATACAGAGGGGTCAATTTACACAGGTCACAGGAGGGCTACTTGAATGGTATTATTTTAAAGATAAAACAATCTAGAGAAGTGGCTTTCTAAAGTCATTCAACTAGACTAGAAATTTAACCTCCTCATTGTCATTACTCATCACAAAACCATACTCTCTTACTTTCTGATTTAAACTACATTAGTAATGACATTACCTATTGTTTTAAATTAAACATATAAAACATATTTCAGTCTTTCATGAAACATGTACCTGGCCATTTTCCTGCACCTACCCTAAGTAGTTGCTGGGCCTACCCTGAGTAGTAGATACAGAGAATGAATAAAACAGAAAGGTGAGGCCTCCAGGAGCTGGTGCTTAGTGAAACAGAGTTATTTCAGACATAAACCCATTACAGTTGTCTAAGCAATATAATACACGTGTTGGGTGAAGCTAAACACCCACAAAAACAAAAGCAAAAACAAAATGGTGTACAACACAAGCCCTGATACTTCCACACTGTGAAACTTACAAGAAGCTTCACACATACATCCTTAATGTTCTCAGAGTAATACTGCAAGGTTTGTGTGTGTGTGTGTGTGTGTGTGTGTGTGTGTGTGTGTGTGTGTGTGTGTGTCTTTGAATTTCCTGAGTTTTAAAGATTTTGCCCTTTTTGCCCCCTGAGACATGTGCTTGTATTTGTAAACACTGCAAATATTTAAGCCGAAAAGAAAAATACTCGCACATCAAAGAGCAATATACCTACAAGATAATCTCTATTAAAATATTTCAAATAACATATTCTCAAATTTCATTCCATTCCTATTACATTGGTTCTCACCTTCCAGGTGCTAAAGTATTTTGGATGATGAGTCAACACTCTGACCACAGAGCATATTTTCATACATTATTTCTAGTACCCATCAAAATAAGACTTCACTGGCCACCACTTCCAATCATCTCCTGTCCCTGACTCAACTCAAACTGTACTATTAGCATTTTACTCCTTTGGTTGAAATGAAGCTTAGGGCTTAATATATGTTAAATTGTATATGCTGCTCCTTGGAGGGATAACTTTTGAAATCATTGTCAGTTGTGCCACAGTAAGAAAGTGCTGAATACATTCTTTCTAGAGAAAAAAATGAAAAAAATATTGAAAAAAGACTGAAGGAGGAAAGGGACAAGGTGCAAGTGGGAGGCAGAGGATGCAATTAACTATAGTAATGGATAAGAAATACTGAGAGCTCAATCCCTACTAATCTATGGAGCTGATCTCATTTAATTACCTTCTAAATGACTTTTCTGTCCTTAAATATCTTGGATGGGGCTATACGTCTATAGAATCTGATTTATTAAGCTTGAATCTAGAAGTCTATTTTTATTTATTGACCCAAGAGATTGAAATGCAACATTATATTATTTTCAAGCATACAACGTATTCTGCATATTACTCAATGCTCACCAAGATAAGTATCAGAAGTCTACATTTTAAGCAAACATCCCAAGTCAGTTTGATGCAAGTGTTCTGATAACCACACATTATCACATATTCCCTCTGAAATAGAGTCTATTATAATTGGAATCTGATCTACCTTATTCTTCAACTCTATAATAAAAAAAAACAGACAAACAAACAAAACCCCAAACTTCTTTTCACAAAATTATACATCTTTAGGAATTTATTTTACCATTGAGGGTATAAACTATCACCTGGACAATAAAAAGTAGCTTTATTATTCTATGAAAATTCAGATCACTTTCACTGTAGCTTATCAAAACTTTGACTTTACAAATTCCCTTCTCTTTCTTTTTCTTAATGACATGCTCAAATGTTCTTCAAATTCTATTTAGAACCCAAGTGTACCAGCTTTTTACCAATTGCATTTGCAAATAACAACTTCTGACTTTGGGAGTTAAGAACTAAGCTGCATTGCGACTGTCGGGGGGAATTAGCTTCCTGTGCAAAGTTTCAAGAGCAATGCTGAGTCAGTAACCTTTCTGTTCAGGACATGCAATGCTCTTGTGAAAAAGGATTCTGACTTTTGAAAATTAGAAAACAGAGTGGATAGAGTTGAATTAAATCAAGCTTTAGGGAATGCAGAAACTTTTGACAACACAATGCTATGAACCTGAGGGTGAACACATACTTATCACATGGAACCAGAATGACAGACTGTAATGAGGTGGAAATAAAATGGCTGTGTCTTGTTATAACACGATGTGACAAGAGATCAATTGTTCTCATGATTTTGCAGGGAAAAAAGAAATGGGCTTTATTGAGTCTAAGGGTGAGTAAGAGGGGGTCAGAGGGAAGATATAAAAATTCCATGTGTTCTAAAATAAACAGATCTTTACCTGACTTCAAAGATGCTTTCAGAACTTCAGAACAAAGAGAACTTCAGAACAAGAGAAGATGTTGAAAGACAAATAAATGCTGGTACCCAAATGGCAGATTTAGGGGGCCCTTCAACCCTCCCCACAGATATTATTTCCCCTGTTAACCTTTTTCAGTAAAAGTAATGTGGGCATTGGAACCAGGCAATGCTGAATTCAAATCCCAGCATTTGCATTTATCAGATTGAGTGACCTTGGGTGATCCCTTAAATTACTAGAGCCTCAGTTTCTACAACTGTAAAATGGAGATCACATTATCTACTATTGGGTCTATTGTCAATGTATCAAGCACTAAATATAGCTGCTGGGATATATGAGGTACTCAATAAATGGAAGCCACCACCACCAACACTACTACCATAGTAGCATTACCATCATAAAGAACTAGGATGAAGAAAAGGATATGAAGTGAACTTGTGCCCTCCTTTGGACATAAGGCAAGAGAGATATCCAGGGTTGGGGACTAGGGAGGAAAGGGAGAGTCTACAGGTGATTTGGATGAATGATCCATTTATTACATGAAGAGATGGTTGACTGGCCAAGGTCTTAGGATGAGACTGCATTCCTGTGGGAGAGGATGGGCTTTATTTTGAAGGGGGTGAGTGGTTATTTGGCATGCTCTTTACAAAAGGAAAACAAAGCGAAACAAAACCTGTCCCCTGACACTTGGAGGCAGGTCAGGAAACAGGTTAGGCGATGCCCTCCAGGAGTTTCCAAGCTAAATGGGAATTAAGAAAATATACTAAAGGGGTTAAGGCCATGACCTTTGGAGTAGTCAAATTCAGATTCACATCCAGTCTGATTTGAATAGCTTTAGCTTTGCAAGTTAGGCCAAAAATGACTTCAGTTTTCTTTTCTATTAAATAAGAATAATATCTATTTCATATATCTGGTGAATGGATCAATCAATATTTATAAACAGTACAGTATTGGATATGCAGTATATATTTCAATACACTTTAATCTCTTTAATATTATTAATAACATATATTATCTGGTTGTCTGTTAGGCTTCCTGTTCATTTCCCTTTTGATATTGACATGCCTTAGAGTGAAGCGTGGCTTAGTCAATCTAATCTAAGTCTTACTATGCAGATTTTAACAAGTATTTCTTTTGTCTATTCTTGACCCAAGAGATTGAAAAGATGGGACAGAGAAGGAGGAGGAGGAGGGAGAAGAAACTTCAAGTGGCAGATGAGAGCAAATGTCAGGGTGGCTGGCTCAGATCCCCTCCACTGCCAGGAAGAGCTTTGTTCTCTGTAGCGAGCCTGAGAAAGCTGGACAGTAGGTTGTTATGACATAAGGAAATATTTCATCAGAGACTTTTCCCAAATTACTTAGATACTCAGACTGAGGGTGTAAAAAATTTAAGGTTCCTATCTCCTGGCACAATAGGAATCCATTTATTTCCATTGTGTCCACTGATCATAGTCTGAACTCTCACAATCCTCTATCTGGGTCATAGTCTTTAGTCTTATAAGTGATTGATTCCATAGCAATTATACTTCTGATTATTCTCAGCAGCTCTCCCTCTTTGCTGGGCAAATGAATACTATTTTCCTTCACCTTTCACTCTGGTCTCAGTCCTTCTCAGAGTTACTGTCATATAACTTGTCTCTCAGGGACCTAAATTCTACCTATTGGTTCAGAATCTTTTGGTTTCTATGACATGTTATGTTTCTGTCTCTTATACATAATAAGAGTGGTAGCCCCATGGCTCAATTCTAAATCACTGGTCCATCTCACCCTACAATCTAGTCATAAAAGTCTATTCTTCACTTTGGCAGGCCAAGGTTCCTTTTTCACTCAAGCAGCTCTGTGGATACCCAGAGCCTTCCAGTTCTGCCATGAATCCTCTTGTGCCAGTCCCTTGGCAACCTCTCCTGAGGAAAGGCTGCCAAGATCCAACAGACATCTTCTCATCCTTCAAAGAGAACTCTGGATGGACATCAAAAGAATTAGGTTTTAGAGACTTAATTTTTTCTCTTTCCTTTGTCTATTCAAGTGTTTTTCTTTTTTTCTTCAGTTTTAGAAAATTCATACTATTTTTTGTTTCTTTATAGTAGTAAGACTATTTAACATAAGATCTATCCTTTTAAGACATTTTCAACTACACCTTACAGTACTGTTAATTATAGGCACAATGTTACACAGCAGAATTCTAGAACTTACCCATCTTGCAAAACTGAAACATGTTACCTATTGAACATCAACCCCATTTTCTCCAACCCATGGCCTCTGGCAACCACCATTCTCTCTGCTTCTATGACTTCTACTATTTCAGATACCCTGTATACGTGGAGTCATACAGTACTGGTCCTTCTGTGACTGGCTTACTCTGGATCACTCCAAACATATAATCAAGAAAGCGGTTTAAATAATAGTCATATCCCCATCACTCAGCTTTAAACATCATCGCTGGATGTCCAACTATGTTGATCTGTTCCTGTACTGTTCAGGACAACAACACTTGCACTTGTTAATTCATTAAAGTTAAAAAACATACAAATATTCAGATCCTCATGTGCACTAGCCACATTTCAGGGGATCAATGGCTATATGTGGCCAGTGACTGTCACTGGACACTACAACTTTACAAAACAGTTGAACACTTCCATCATCACAGGACTTTTTTTTTTCCTAAAGATTTTATTTCTTTATTTGACACAGAGAGAGAGAGAGATCACAAGTAGGCAGAGAGGCAGAGAGAGAGGAGGAAGCAGGCTCCCTGCCGAGCAGAGAGCCCGATATGGGCCTCGATCCCAGGACCCTGAGATCATGACCTGAGCTGAAGGCAGAGGCTTTAACCCACTGAGCCACCCAGGTGCCCATCACAGGACTTTTTATTGGACAGTGCTAACCTATATCCAACCCTTAGCACAGAGCATTTTGAAGCAAATAACATGTCATCTAAACATAACATCAATATATTAAGCAATATGTTATAGTATTATGAATATATAGTAATAATATATAACAATAATAATATGTAACAACATCAAATATGGAGTCAGTGTTAAGATTTCCCCTTTATAATAAAATTCCTTAACCCAGGTACATAGGAGCCTTCAAGGGCTTAGCAATAGTTCTTGGGTTACAAGCAAAAATTTGTTAAAGTATATACATGCCTTTTTCTGAGAAGATGATTTATGGCAGTAGTTCTAAAATTCTGATAAGGGTGAGTTTTTCCAAATTCAAGAAACACTCCCTTAGAAAAATGTGTGGTCAGCTAGATAATTAAAGAGATGAAGTAGTTTAATTGTTAATACGACTGTAAAGCTGGCCTTATAAATGTGAAATAAAGAATATATTCCTAGAGACATCTTTTTTTTCCTATACATTTCATTATTTTAAACTATAAAATACAGATGGGTGTCTGGAGTTTCATCTGTTATGTAGTAACGTATAATTGGGTATGGAGAAGAGGGGAATATGCGTCTCAGTTTGCTTTTGGTATAAGACTTCTTAGAAAAGTGGAGAGTTTGCCCTAGACTTCTCTTGTGGTAACAATAGTGTTCACCTTCATTCATTTATTCCCCATCCATCCACTCATTCATCCAATACCTATTTACCAATAGCACCAGCCATGTGCTAGTAATATAGCTCATGGTTTTGGTATGGATAAGAGATGATCTCAGATCTAGGGGCGCTTCGATGGCTCAGTCAGTTAAGTGTCTGTCTTCGGTTCAAGTCATGATCCCAAGGTCCTGGGATTGAGCCCTACATTGGGCTCCCTGCTCATCAAGGAGGCTACTTCCCCCTCTCCCTCTGCCTGCTGCTCCTCCTATTTGTGCTCGCTATCTCTCAGTCAAATAAATAAATAAAATCTTAAAAAAAAAAAAAGAGTTGATCCCAGCTCTAAATAAATCCCTAGCTGGAATGCAACTTTGGTTCTTGGGACAGTTGGCATTACTAAGGATAACTGTGCCAAAGTCCAAGGGACAGGTGGGAATAGAGAGTTTTCTTAATTCAACTCTAAATATTTATCCAATAATTACTATAAAGCAGGCCTTTTAGCGGATAAACCAGACATATGCTGTCTTTTCCTCACAGAAATTATATTCTCCATTTGCATTCCGCCCAATAACACCATTCTGAGAGTTGGGGACAGTTGGGAAGAGGATTGTCTCTTGGTGAACACTGTTTGGGGCAGTAAGTAAGAGAAAGTGGGACTATACAGTTTTACATTCCCTGTGACTTTTTTTCTTTTATTCTCTAAGTTGTGTTTCTGATTTTGTGTTCTCAAAATGCTAGTTAACCTGTTGTCCCTTTGCATGATCTTCCCCAGGACCACGGTCTAGAAACCTATTAAGTTAACTAGAAAATGAGCAATCCCCAGTCGCAGCTGGAGTCTTCCTGTTGAGCCTCTGTGACCTTTTCCAGAAAGTTCCAGGTCTCTGATTTCCTCTAGTCTTTCTTGAGTTAAGAGTGCCCATCAAAAAAGCTCCAATGAATATTCTCTTCCATTCCAGAGGCAAATATCTGCCAATTGTATCTGTATCTCTACACACTCTGCACATACTCCCAACTGAATTCTAGTACATCAATCATTTTTGAAGTCTTTAATGCAAAATCTTTCATGAACATTTCTCTGTAAATACTTTTTTCAGCAAACTTTTCTCTCCTCATTTCTTTCTCAGTAGTGATGATGTGGAGAGACTCTCTCATTTGGAAAATTCTTTATGAAACTAACAGAAACAGTCTTGGTTATTGATGCTTGAAATAGTCATTTTACATTTTCCTTAGTACTTCAAGGTTGTTTCCTTTTTAGGTGCGGAGAAAAAATGTTCTTCGTGGCAAAATAGGAGATAGGGAAATTGATCTTAGCTTGTTAGCATTCAGTAATTTAAGAATCCCTATACTCACAAGATTTGAAAGGAAAATTATTTTATTAACTCAATAAATATCACCTGATTGTTAGCTCTGCACCACGCTCTGTGCTAACCACTAGATATGGAATACTGAGTGACATAAACATGGTCCCTACCCTAGTGGAGACTAATGGGAAACAGACACTGAACAAACGAGCACCAGAGTAAATACATAATTATGCACTGTAAGAAGAACTCCGTCGTAGGATAAAGTATCTGGTGCTAAAAGCCTTAATAATAAGGGGGCTTAGTTAATTCCACTGGTGAGGGAAAACTTCAAAAAAAAGTGGGTAGAATCAGTCAGGTGAAGCTGGGAGGGTTAGCAATGGAAGTTGGCAAGGGAAAAAAAGCATTTGAAGAAACAATAAGGAGGAAAGGAATCAGCCAGTTTGAAGATCAGTACACGGAGAATGGAAGAACATGTGGCAGTTAGAGGGACCTCTATTTTTCAATTTGAAGTGTTTTTTTTCTGTCAAATCTGGGATAAGCTTGGAGCACATTCTGTGTTATGCATTTTTTTCAAATAAATAAGTTTCTACTCTTGTATATATGTAATTCTTCAATATTATCTTCCAATAAAAGGCAGAGGAATTAATAAGGTAACAGGTGAGTCTGTAGAAAACACTGTAGAAAACACTGTAGAAAACCCACTTTAAATTTATAAGTGCATTGTCACACTGACACTTCTATTGCTATATTTTAAAAGTCTTGGTATATTTTAAACATGATATTCCAATGTGGCCTTTGATGTTACTGGCAGGAAGAGTAGAATTATTACCTAGAAAAGTCCAAGCCTGTGTTTTTTATTTTTTTGTTTTGTTTTGTTTTTTCCCCTGAGGTCTGGGGTTAACTTTTGTGTGGACTTTGACAACCTGTTTAAAAATTCTGTGCCTCAGTTCCCTGGTCTATATAACCAGGATAATAAAATTAGCCTTGGGGAATTCAGCAGATGGCTGGGATAATTAAATGTGTTAAGATTGTGAAATTATCTTGCAAAATATGATGTGCTACACAAATGTTCCCTATGTCATTTTTATTTATTTATTTTTCTTTTTGTAGTGGAGTTGTGAGGAGGTGCATGGAAGTTTTCCTCCAGAGTCAAAATGTCAGTGCCCAAACTGCCTCCCTCACCTCTCTACTTCTACCTGTGCCAGTTTACATAAGTGACTGACCTTGTCTACACCTCCATTGCCTTCCCCAGAAAGCAAAGAAAAGAACAGTCCCCAGTTCCTACACTTATTATAAGGATCGAGTGAGATAATCAAGTAGAGCATCTTGAACAGTGCCTGTCACATAATTAGTTTTAATCGCTGTTACCTGTTGTGGGGTGTGTGTGTGTGTGTGTGTGTGTGTGTGTGTGTGTGTGTGTGTTGGGATGGAATATATAGAAATACATATTCAGAAGTTGAGTGGATCCCTGGATTTCACTGGATATTTTTTGAGCACTCCTAGCTCAAACTGTTCTCCCTTCACATTCAAATTATTCTTCTAAACTAACCACTAGAAAAAAAAAATCTGTGGTTTGATGTTATGGACCTACCCAATCATTATTTTCACCCATCTGAGGTTTGTACTTAACCTAAATAGCCCTCATAGATTTAGTTAAGCTTGTGATCTCTGCTAACATTTTAAATAGCAACATGATTTCCCCCCTAAAATCTCCCAGCCTAAAAGGACCTTATTGTTATTTAATGCCACAGGAAAAACTTTAATAATTTTTAATATTATGCAATCTATAATGAAGACAGTCAAAAAACTAAAATATGAAGTTTGACACCCCAATACAGTTCACTTTTGCAAAATTTGGACTGCCAATTCCTTCCATTCCTCTGACTGAGAATACACAGGCCTATTCTTTTTTTTTTTTTAAGTTTTATTTATTTATTTGAGAGAGAGAGAGACAGACAAAGATAGTGACAAAGAACGCAATTGGGGAGGAGAGGGAGAAGGAAGCTCCCCGCTGAGCAGGGAGCATGACATGGGGACACCATCCCAGGACCCTGGGATCATGACATGAACCAGAGGCAGATGCTTAATAGACTGAGCCACCCAGGTGCCCCAGAACTATTCTTTAACATCTTAGGGAGTTGACCAGCATTTATAATTCTGTCAAAGAATTTAAGGATCAATTTTTGATGGAGATATAGGGTTATATCAGTACATTGAAAGAATATATAAGATTAGATAAGAACATGCTTATTATTCTGGGGTAACAAAATATCATGAGAAGAAAACAACACCCAAAGGCAAGAAAGGAAAAGACCAGTTGATTAGACCACATAAAAAATTCAACTTCTCTATGATGAAACTCACCGTAAACCAAATAAAAAGACAAATGGTGAATTATTTCTTTATAAATGTGAAACAAGGGCACCTGGGTGGCTCAGTGGGTTAAAGCCTCTGCTTTCGGCTCAGGTCATGATCTCAGGGTCCTGGGATCGAGGCCCGCATCGGGCTCCCTGCTCAGCGGGGAGCCTGCTTCCCCCTCTCTCTCTCTGCCTCCTTGTGAACTCTCTCCCTCTGTGAAATAAATAAATAAAATCTTAAAAAAAAATTAAAAAAATAAATGTGAAACAAAGCGTCATCCTTTTCCAAATACGAAGAATAAAACATTTGAAAAGAAGAAATATTAGCATAATACTAGCCAAAAATTGATAGAAGAAAAATGTCAATATCTGATAAATATTTGAAGAGATGCACAAACTGACTAGAGGTCACAGAAAAATGCAGGTTAATTAGAGAAAACTCTTTATCAATCTGACTGCAAAAAATTTTAAATATTGATAAAATACACTGTTTGCAATTTATTTGTAAATATTTTAAGTTTTCCATTTCAACCAATGCTTCCAGTCCTATTAATCCAATGTCCTATGGAATACAAGAGTACAAAGACAAGTAAACAGTGCTTTTCATCACTTTCAGTGTATGATAGTTGAAAAGTCAGAAAATACCTAAAGGTTCATCAATAAGGTAATGATTAAATAATTTATGGCACATTTAGTGGTGCCTTGGTTGCTCAGTCAGTTAAACATCTGCCTTCAGCTCAGGTCATGAACCCAGGGTCTTAGGATGGAGCCCTAGACCAGTGAGGATGGCTCCCAGCTCAGCGGGGATCCTAATTCTCCCTGTCCTCCCCTCTCTCGCTGTCTCTGTTGCTATCTCTGTCCCTCTCTCTCTCAAATAAAAAAAAAATAAAATCTTAAAAAAAAACAATTTATGGCACATCTATATATTGCAATACTAGGCAAGTGTTGAAAAAATTGAGTGGTATCTATTAATATGCATACAGTACTGAGGGGGTGGTTACAAAGCAGTATTCATAGAAAACAGTCTGGCTACACAATCTATTAACACTGGTTATCTCTAGAAAGTATAAGGGAGGATAAAGAAATTTTATACTTTACTTTGTATGTTTATATTTATATAGCATAATCAAATTCAAATGTGATATTTGTAATAAAAATAAATGAACAGTCCATTTTCTAGTTATTTGGCTAGAAAGCCACTACCTTAGGCTGCCATGCTCTCTCTGTCCTTAGCTATGTTGGAATTGTTGGTTTAACAGCTTGTTCATCCCAACATGGGGCCTCCTGTGTCCTGACAGTCTCTCACCTAAGACAGGTGAAGTACTAATACCACCAAATCTCCTGGAGACCCAGAGTCTACACTCACTCAAAGCATTCCCCAGCCTGATGTACCCTGGTCACTCTGTTGAGAATGTTCCTTTAAGGTTATCAGAGGAAATGGAAACTTTTCTAAGATTATGTAAAAATATTAATTTTCTGTCAAACCAGTCCTCTGAGAGATCTCATAGAATCAAAGAACATATGTATTAAAATCATTCATACAAATTAGCTGTGTGAAGAATATAGAATATCTATACCACACAGAATCCATATATTACCTCATGTCAAAACTACTCATATTTTTTTATTTTCATGCTGAAATAGGTAAAAAATCCCATGTGATAGATGTGAACAACCCTGTCTTTCATTTCAACTATTTTTCTTTAGGAAAGAACTATATAACTAAAAATACTTAAACCCAAAAAGTGTAAAATCAAATGAAAAATTACATAAGAAACTATTAGTTTAAATAAATAGTTAAGCTACCAAAGATTTAACACATCTAGAGATTTTCAAATGCCATGTTTTTTTAAATGAACCATACATAATTAAATCTAGGGAGATATTAATACACAAATCCTAACAGCTTTCAGGATTTAAATTCAACTAAACCTCATAAAATTGGCACAGAAAGCCAATAGCAGGTTTTGCAAGACAAAGTTCAAAATGCAGGTTTGTCAGAACACAGACAACTGAACTATGATTTGGGATCACAAACTAAATATATACATCTTTCAACTTAGAGTTGTTCTTATTCCACCAGGAGAAAATATGCTGGCCATAATTCTAAGAATCTGTGAAAGGATTTAAAATCTAAATTCCTCTAAAGTGATTTTATGAGGTGCTCAGAGTATCTAGAGATGTCACATAGATGAGTTGCCTTCCCTTTGATTCCAAATGGTAAAAAAGCATTTCAGAAAGATCAATTGAAAAGATTTTCAAGATATCATTCATCAAAGATGTCAATAGATGAAAGCTATAAAAATTGTCCATTGATATGTTAAAAATAACCATTTTACAAACCACATTCTTATTGGCACACATTTTTTATTAATTTAACTGTAGAAGATAGATAACATGAGATATATTGGCCATTATGCATTTAATCATTCTTAGGCTATGCAACATCCTCCATAAAATCAGATAGTGGCTAGATTTTTAAAAATATTTTTACTGCCGGTTAATGTATCACCAAATCTCTTCATCCTTAAATTCCAATCTGCCTTCAATAGCAACACATTGATTAATTACTCTAATCAAGAATATATAGTTTTGCTTTAATTTTGGTAAAAATGGACATAAAATCACACATAATACCCACAAAGCATACTATAGGTCTTGGACAATTCCTCTCTTATAATCACATGTGCAAAATAAATATAATTAGAAAACCTTACTTTAATCAATCCTTAGCTCAATTTGTTTTCTCAGAATCACAGACTATCAAGGAGGAAAGAACTTATAACCTAGACATTCTAGCCATGATTCTGTCATTAACCAGATTAATGATCTTGAAAATATTGATTACTAATCTGTAAAATTGAATTGTTGAACTAGACAATATGTAACTCTCAATTCAGTGGACTCTGTCAAAACAATAGACAATGGGAACAATGCCAGAATGTGATGCATCCAAATTAAAACAGAAACCATTACTAGTTTTAATTTAATAGTTTGTAACCATCCCAATCAGCCAGTTTAGTAGGAGGCCCCATGTCAAAATTGTAGATAATTAAACTTCTAAAATATACTCCTAAAATCCCTTATTTCTACCAACTTATGTTAAAAGTGTGAAAAAAAATGGTCTTTGACTACTATCATCTTGGCACTGAAGCATAAGAAGTTTCACCAGTTAATGATTTTGTTTTGAAAGCATGAATTTTCATAGATTTCATATTCAGTATTACATTTACAAAGAGATTATAGATAAATATACACACAAACACACTTATAATGTGCATATGTGTGCATGTGTATGTGTTCATGTAGAAAGAGTAATGGATGAGAGAAACGGAGAGACACAGGAAGAGAGAAACACAGACAGAGGAAGGCAGGGGGTTAAGGAATTGTTTTAGATTATGTTTTGATCAATATCTATGAAAAGAATTGTTTCATAGAAATTTTCATCAATATAGTATCAATATCTGGAATAACTCAATTAAATACACCTTTACTATAAATTTTACATGAGCTTTTCTAAGAGAAGGAGCAACAAATTACAGAAGACCTACATTTTTATTGCTTAATGAATAAAGAGTATGGACTTTGGAATCAGAAAGACATAGCCTTGGGCGCCTGGGTGGCTCAGTGGGTTAAAGCCTCTGCTTTCGGCTCAGGTCATGATCTCAGGGTTCTGGGATCGAGGCCCGCATCGGGCTCCCTGCTCAGCGGGGAGCCTGCTTCCCCCCATCTCTCTGCCTGCCTCTCTGCCTCCTTGTGATCTCTCTCCCTCTGTGAAATAAATAAAAAAAATAAAAAAAAAATAAAAAAAAAAGAAAGACATAGGCTTAAGGATGCATTCCACACACAGTATGAGTTGTGCTTCTGAGAACTTAACTTTTCCTGAGCTTAAATTTCCTCAACTCCAAGATGATGATGATGATGATGGTAATAGTAGTAGTAATAATAATACTAATACCTAAATCGTAGGTTGTTTTGACAATAAAATTAGACAATGTATATAAAGCAAAGTACCTGGGACATATTGTTGGTATTATTTTCTTTTGCGAAATAAATTTCCATATGATAAACTTTCAACCAATGTTTCAACTAATAGACTATTATTCCAGTTGACCATGTTGGCCTTTACATGGTCAAATATCATCAGGATAGCCCTGTTCTTTCCTGCTTTCAAGTCAGTTTTCCTGGATTTCACGTAGTTTCTTAAGGAAGTAGATTAAATATTTGTGTGGACCCATTTAATCATGAGAAATATGAGATGACCCCAAGTGGAGGGACATTCTAAAAATATTTGACCAGTTCTCTTCAAAGTGCTGAGACTATGAAACAAAAAGGAAAACTGGGAAACCATCACACGAAGAGACTAACAAGGCATGATGACTAAATAAAATGTCTGGATTAGATTCTTGAACAGAAGAAGGTCCTCCATGAAAAAAACTGATTAAATCTTATTGAGGACTTGTTTATTCAATAGGATTTTTGTTAATCCTTAGTTAACTTCTTAGTTTCGAGAAACGCATCGTGGTATGTAAAATGGTAACATTAGGGGAAGCTGGGTGAAAACTTGAGGGAATTCACTATACTATCATTACAACATTTTTTATGAACTTCAAGTTACTTCAAAAAAAATAAAAACAAAACCTAAAATTTGGGTGGAATCTGAGGGCTAATACTTCCCATAACTGATGAGGCTTTAAATTAGTCTCTATTTCCTTTCTCCCAATCCTTTATACCTCAGCTTCTCCCATGACAGGAGGCTCATAGCACACTGTCCTTAACTCACCTATGTTCTTGGATCCACACCAGTGCTCCAAGGGAAATGGTTAAGAAAAGTATACCCACACGTGTGTCTTCTCAGGTTTCAAATAAGTATCAAAAATAGAAATTTATGGTTCAAGGGCCATCAGTGTTGTTGGACAGAATTCATTCCAGCTAAGTTCTATGAGCACAACATCTTTTTATTACTCTAATAAATTAACCAGCAATGACAGTTTTGAGGCAATTAGGTTATATAAACTTCTTACCATAAAGACACATCATTAGGTTATATTTTTAAACTTCCATATGTCATCTAAAGTTAGGCAGAAAGAAACATGCAATGCAATCTTTATGACAGATTTTCTTAAATTCACTAGTTTTCCCATTTCTCCTGACATTCTGTTGAAATTTTCGTACTCTACACTTTGGCATTTGACAGGTTTGCTTCAACTAACTTTGTAAAGCAGGAGCATATGTTAAAAATGGCAAATCGTGCCCTTTTGTGTGTGTGTGTGGTGTGAGAGAGAGAGAGAGAGAGAGAGAGAGAGAGAGAGAGAGAGAGAGAGACAATGGTGGGTCACTTTAATAAGACAGATTTTTAAAAATCTGTGATATCAAAGAAGCATTAGTAGGTTATATACTCCTTGGCAAAACAACTTTCATTTAGTTTCTTTAATCACTGAGATATTCTCCTGGGGTAGAGTGGTGGGAGTAAGTCAAATGGTAAGTAGTTTCACCGGGTAGAATAAAACCTGTTCTATTTAAAATGTAAATTTTGAATTCTCATATGGCATAAGAAACAACATCAGAGCCAATAGAAAATGCATAATATTAGCTTCAGGAATCATGCTCAGAGAGAAAATCAGGAATACACATTGAGAAATATCTCTTTCTCCCTCTTTGTGTATGTGAGATCTGTGTATGTTTCATTATCTCTCCAATTTGAAAGATAACTGATACTGACCCACAGAAATTGGCTGCAGATATTAATAAGATGTAATGAAAAATTCTGCTCTTCCAGAATCCAAAAGGCAAGAAATAATATAGACCACCATACCAAGAGATTCAGCATTCACTGATGAGTTATTGATTGTCTCTAAGAAGGGGCTGGATCACAGATCATGTTCCCATATTAGGGAGCATCTCCTAACCCTGACCTCCATGCCAAGTGAACTTCTGCTATCAGAGCAGCAGTTTAAGATCATCACAGATGGATTGAAGCAGAACTAGTGACATAATTTTCTGGGGTGCAAAATTAAATTGAGAAGTCTCTTGCTGACAAATTATTATGAATTTCAGGACAACACCAGAGAATTACACCAAGCATGAGAACCTTGTAATGATAGGGCCCTGTTTTTCTGCCCAGGTCTTGTGCCCATGAAGCCAACTCTGATAGAGTGTTAAACTATGGATGCAGAGAGAGTGGTGCCCAAACTCTAGTTCTGTCATGTACTCAGATATAAGAATATTCATCTAGGACCTTGGTAAAAGGCCTAGGTGACAATATTTATGATTATCTTGGCCTCATCTTATGGAAATGATCAGGCATCTAAGTAAATAAGAATGATCATACTATTTTGAACTAAAAGAACACCTAGTGACAATCTGGTTTAACTCCTCTACTCTCTGAAGAACTTACTTGATGTCTGGCACTAGCCCATGGCTCTGACTTGGATCTTCTGACCCCAGATACAATGTTCTTTCAGTAACGTTGTGGAGTGAGAGTGGTTGTTAATGGCTCAGGCTTTGGAACCAAATAGTCTCACCCAAATTCTGATTCCACTACTCTGTGAAACCTTGGGCAAGTTACTTAACTTCTCTGTGCCTCAGTTCCCTTATCAGAAAATGGGCATTCTAGGAGCACTTCACAGGATTAAATTCAATGTTTGTTATCAATAATTCAAAACACTGGTTATTGTATAGAGTGTTAAATAAATGTTAGCTATTAATATTTTATGCTTCATCGCTAAAAACACCTTTTGAGCCAAATGGTGGATATTAGTAGGAGAAATGTAAGCTAAATTAGAGAATGGATCTAAATTATAATCAATTAGATAACTTTATAAAAGAAACTATATACATGTATATATGTATATGTATATATGTATATATATATGTATACATATATGTATATATATATGTATATATATATACATATATATGGCAGGGCTACTTTTATATATTATTCAAACTTTTTACTAACAGTTTAGGTAAAAATGTATGTGATATGATTTTAAATTTGTTAATGGAACAATTCTGGGAGGGAATTTTTTTTTAAGTTTTAGGATGTAAAAATGACTGACACTAAAGTTTACTAAAGTAAACAAGATGAATTTTCACAGGGAAACCTGGTTTCTTTTTTATTAAAAAAAGATATCAAAGATATATGACTTTAAAGTTGACCAGAAGCTTCACATGCAATCACAAGATAATATGACTTTCCAGAAACTAATTCTAAGCTGTATGGACAGGGTATCCAATGAAGGAAAGGATAAAAAAGAGGTCAAATTTTAATGTCAATCAATAGTGCAACCATAAGTAACCACACAAGCCTAAGTTTTCTCAGTATATTCTTTTCCAAAACTCTTTAAAAATATTTAAAAAACCATCTTTGGCAAGATGCCATATGTAAAAGGACATAGGCTAGATTTGGCCCGAGGGTCATAGTTTGCCAACTTCTGGTCTAAGTATTTTCATCCAGTTGAAAAACAGAGATTATCAAAGCTTATAAAAAGTAAGACCCTACTATATGAGACCTATAAGAGTCCTACTTTAAATATAAAGGCATAGATACATTGATAATAAATGGATAAAAAAGATTAATCATGTAAAAAGCAAGCATAACAATGCCAGATGGCTCTTTTAATATAAAATTAAAAAATGCTTTGAGACAAAGAATATTACTAGAAATAAAGAATTCATAACAATAAAAAGGAAAATTCATCAAGAAGACATGTCAATTATCAACATGTATGCCACAGATAATAGTCTTAAGATGCATGAGGCAAATATTTATAGAATGAAAGAAAGAAAAATTACACAAATATAGCCCGAATTTCTTTACAGCCCTCTCCCAAGATTTGATAGGGCTAGAAAATAAATTGGTAAAGACAGAGAACGTACAAACAATACTATTAACCATCTTGATCTAACTGTCTTGTGTAGAACAATATATCCATCAGGTACGGAATATTTACTCATGATAGATAACCCTCTAAAAATTTTAAAAGAGTAGAAACTATAAAGAAGGTACTCTCTGACCACAACAGGATTGAATTAGAAATTACTAATAATACTGGGGTGCCTGGGTGACTCAGTTGGTTAAGTATCCCACTCTTGATTTCAGCTGAGGTCATTATTTCAGAGTTGTGGGATTGAGCCTTTACTGGGCTCCACACTCAGTGAGGAGTCTGTTTGAGATTCTCTCTCTCCCTCTGCCCCTCACCCCAATTCTCCCATGCTCTCTCTCTCTCTAAAATCAATAAATAAATCTTTAAAAAAAGAAATTACTAATAATACTATATCAAGAAAAACTCCAACTAATTGGAAGTAGAACAACACAATTTCATGTAATTCAAAAGACAAAGAGGAACTCACAAGAGAAGTTAGAAAATATTTTTAAAAAATGACCATAAAAATACATTAAAATTTGGGGAAAGCAAATAATTCAGAGCTTAGAGAGAAACTTGTATCTTTAAATCCTCATATTAGAGTAGGTAAAAGATTTTGAATCAGTAAGCCCAGGTTTCATCTAAAAAAAATCTAGAGAAAAGATGAGTAAACATAAAAGAAGCAAAGGAAGAAGATAATAAAAAACATAAATCAATAAAGTGCAAAATAGACACTAGAGAAAAGTAGCAGAGCGAAAAGATGATTTTTGAAAATGCTATCAAAATTGACACACCTTGGGGCACCCGGGTGACTCAGTGGGTTAAGCCTCTGCATTCAGCTCAGGTCATGATCTCTGGGTCCTGGGATGGAGCCCTGCATTGGGCTCTCTGCTCAGCAGGGAGCCTGCTTCTTCCTCTCTGCCTGCCTCTCTGCTTACTTGTGATCTCTCTCTCTCTATGTCAAATAAATAAATAAGATCTTAAAAATAATTGACACACCTCTAGCAAAACTGATCAAAAAAAAAGGAAAGAACACAAATCACCAATATGAACACTGAAAGGGGGATTATCACTACAGATGTTATAGGCATTAAAAGAATTATAAGAGGATACTATGAACAACTTTACACCAAAATTCAACATCTTAGAAGATATAGAAACATTTATGGAGAAATAGAACTTACCAAAAATAATACAAGAAGAAAGAAAATCTGACCAGCTCTGTATTTATTGAAGACAACACATTTATCAGACCCACCACCAAACAAAAACAAACAAACAAACAAAAAAACCTGTAGGTCCAGATGGCTTCACTTACGAATTCTATCCAACATTCCAGAAAGAAAAACAAACTAACAAACAAAAACGCCAATCTTACAAGCACTTTCATAAAATAGAGGTGGTCCACTGTGCTTAGCCATTTTTAAGGCCCCATAACTCTAATGCCAAATTCTAAAAAAAAGGCACTGCCAAAAATGAAAATGTGTAGTTCAATACCTCTCATGATGTAAAAATCCTTAGCAAAATCTTAGAATATCACACTCAACACCATATAACAATGACAATGCACCATGACCCAGTAAGATTTATCCCAGGAATGTAAGACTAGTTTATCCTTCAAAATCAATTAATACAATCCACCAAAGTACCATAATGACAAAGAAAAGCCATGTGATCAGCCACCGAGGGGCTACTTACTCTCCTTTTTTAGTAAGGTTGAGGAGGCAGCTGATAGCTAGATATCCTTTGCATTCTGAGGGTTAGCTTAATGAAGCACAGTAGTCTCATTTTCCCTTGCTGTTATTTTTCTCCTTAATTTGAGGAGGCAGTGATAGCCTGAGTTTGATGGTAAAACTAAAAAGAGCTCTCTAAATGTAGCAAATGATAAACAAAAATGGGTAGGGCTAGTTATTCCTTATCCATCCAACCATCCACTCATCCATTTATTATCCAACAAATACTTTTGAATTTTATAATGCTTTGCATTTAGCACTGTGGATGGAATGATGAAAAACAGCCATTGTACTTATCTTATGGAGTTTACAGTCAAGAAAGAAAGGCAGACATTAATTACAAGAGAATAAAATCCACAAATGTTACAATTGTAACAACTGCTATGAACAAAGGGTACAGGTGCTATGAGAAAGGGAAATTAGGAAAGGCAATGCTAGGAAATTAATTATAGCTCTAGATTTGAAGGATGAGTAGGAGTGATCTAGGCAAAGAGAGGAAAAAGTACTGTAGGCAAAGAGAACAGCAAGGTAGAAATTCCTGAGGCTACTGAAATTTTTTTTTTCCTGGTATAGGTGGTGTAGTGACTTGCTTCTCTGGATTTTAGGTAAAGAATGGTCAGGCTGAAGAGCCAAGGCTGCTCTCCCCACTTCACACACCTGCCTTTCAGTGATCAAGAGGTAGTTCACCAACTCAATGCTATTTACAAGAGTATAATAATCATTAATACATCTTCTTTGGGGAACTTGTGAAAGTCCAGGAAAGAAGCCTCTAATCTCTGATTCTCTCTTCCTGCTTTCCATAGCCAAAGCAAAAAAGAGGAAAAATTTACTTTCTTCCTTTGAGTAAAAATTTTAGATAATAATTTTCTATATGGTATACTGTGGTTTAGAAATTATTCTCATATATTTTTTATTTTCTTTTTGAGTCATAGATGCACATAATGGTTAAAGCTTAAAATGTCAGGGAATTAAGTCTTAAAAAGTAACAGTTTAGACTAGCCCTATAAGAATGCAGAGGACCACACAGAGTCTAAATACATTCCATCCCTTCCTCCGAGTGCAGGAGTTGCATTATGGCCCACTGGGACTTAAAAATGTTACAGCAGAGTGATTAGAGGGACTGAGGATTTCTCATTGCTCCAGGAATGTCACTTGTCTCTTGCTTGGCAAATGGAGAATAGGGCAGATTATCTGTTTTCTTCTTTCTGGAAAAGCTGATAAAGCAGTCTCATTGTCTCAGATTTCCCAGAGGAGAGAGCTAAAATGAGAATCCTAAACCCCTTTGGTTTAAATAACAAATCCTTCTGTTGGCTCTTGAATGAGCCTTTTTTACATAATTTCTCCCAATTCCTTTGATGGTTTCCTAAACCCAGTAAGGTATCAGTAAGTATGTGTTTAATTGATTATGAGCTACGGTTTCAAGTTCTATTCTTAAGCCTACATTGTTTTTATTAACTCAATGAATAAGCATCATCAACATGGTTAAATTATCATTCTGTAATTAGACTTTAGGGATTAAATGAATTCTATTCTCACCACTTCCAAAAGTGTGTTTTAAGTTACTTAACCCTCGTCTTCTCCCCTCTGTAAAGAGTGATGACATTGTACTTACACAAGGGGCTGTTGGTTAAGATTAAATGATTATCAGTGTAAAGGGCTCACCACAAAATTGGCATTCCAAGTGGTAGCTATTTTTATTAGTGGACTGAGTATACTTCTTAAAATCCTAAAAGGGTCTTTTAGTTAAACTTTAAGGAACACTCAGCTTAACAAGTAGAACACTTATCTTCACAAGTAGAAAATTGTAGCCAATTAGCAATGACCTTCATTTACATAAGCACTAAGAAGAGAAGGTAGGACTGGAAAGACATATTAAAATAACTTTTCTTGGCATATGTAAGTAATGTATAGTACTCTGTCTTCTCCTTATATATTAAGTTATTTTGATACAACTTTAATCAGAACAGCCTCAATTATTCAACTTAAGGCCAGATCATCCTTAATGCATTTTCCATGTCTGTCCACCAAGGCTTTTGGGCAGTAAATTTGATTAAGTTTAGGCTCAAGTAGTACTTTATGTCAGGGGTTTAAGTACAAAAACGCTTCAGAATATATAATCATACTAAATATTTATTTCTTCAGGTGATAAAAAGGGCCATTTGAAGTCAATCTATCAATGAGTGGCTTTCTTTCTTTTTTAAAAAAATATTTTATTTATTTGCTTGTCAGACAGAGGGGGAGAGAGCACAAGCTGGCAGAGCGGCAGGCAGAGGCAGAGAGAGAAGCAGGCTCCCCTTGAGCAAGGAGCTCCATGCAGGACTCCATCCCAGTACCCTGGGATCATGACCTGAGCCTAAGGCAGCCGCTTAACCAACTGAGCAACCCAGGCATCCCATGAGTGGCTTTCTTTTAGTAAAAATTAAATCTTTATTTTATTTTTTTCTGGAGGTGCCTGGGTGGCACAGTGGTTAAGTGTCTGCCTTGGGCTGCGATCTTAGGGTCCTGGGTTGGAGACCGCCTCTGCTTCTCCATTGTCCCTTCCCTCCCTCATTGGCTCATGCTCTCTCTCTCTCTCAAATAAATAAAATCTTTTTTTTTTTTAAAGATTTTATTTATTTGACACACAGACAGCGAGATCACAAGTAGGCAGAGAGGCAGGCAGAGAGAGAGGAGGAAGCAGGCTCCCCACTGAGCAGGGAGCCCCAATGCGGGGCTTGATCCCAGGACCCTGAGATCATGACCTGAGCCAAAGGCAGAGGCTTTAACCCACTGAGCCACCCGGGTGCCCCTCAAATAAATAAAATCTTTAAAATAATTTTTTTTCTGTTTATCAGAAAAAAAAACTAGAGAAACAAAGTGACTGACTAGCAATGGTTTAAGAAATTCTTGACACATTTATGGATATTATGATTAATATGCATATACCAACAGAGTAAAGCACTCCTTTAATTATGGGGACTAAACTGGAGTAAGGCAACTTCCGACCTTAAAATAGCTTAAAAACTTAATGCGTAGGTTCACCATTAGTGTTTATTTGACTTCAGCTTCATCTTTCCTTATATAATTTAAGATTTTATTTATTTATGTATTTATGTACATATTTATTTATTTATAGAAAGAGAGAGGACACGTGCTCTGAGACTGAGCCCCATGTGGGACTTGATCTCATGACCCTGAGGTCATGACCTGAGCAGAAAACATGAGTCTGAGGCTCAACTGACTGAGCCACCCAGGCGCCCCAATTTCCTTGTATATTTTCAAAATAGGTGGTATACTGACTGAGAGCAAGGTCCCTGAGGATGTCTGGCTGCAACTGAATCCTGACTGTGCCCCAGTGTGTGACCTTTACTTAATCTCCTATTCTCATGGGATTGATAGAATAAAATGAGACAATGAATATAAGGCACTTAGCACTTAGTAAGTGCTCAATAAATTCTATCTATCTACTTAATGTGGCCACAGAAAAATTAATATAAAGTCTCTAGTATTTTCATGCTAATAGCCTGAAATCACTTGCCAAATAGCTTGGGGGCAGGGAGGGTGATAAATACCAACAGAGGGGCTTACATTTAGGGAATTCCTAATTGCACTGTTTTGTTTAGGGAGGACCTGGTTCTAGAATGAACTTTGATGAAATAAATGAATTAAATTGGTGATGTATTTCTTCACTACCTACCTGTCATTTGCAAAGCAATACAGGAGATAAAGGATAATATAAGACATAAGCCTTCCTTCAAGAAACATAGAAATCAGGATACTTAGCTGCAGATAATATAAATTGACTTGGGTTAAACTAAATAGAGCAGGCATTTATTAAAATGATATTGAACAACTTACAATAGGCCAGAATTCCAGGTGTGGAAGCTATGAAGTCAGGAACAATGCCCACAATCATAGGACAGAACTGTTGTGGTGAAGGGGTCAAGGCACCTCCTCTGGGTCGAGGTACTGCAGTTCTCACTGCAGTTCTTGGAGCGACTTGTGCCCCTGAACACTTCTACCCATCCATTGCCATGGCTCCTACCTTTCTTAGCTTGGGTTTTCTGAAAGTTGCTGGTTGTCATGGCACAGGTTTCCAACTCAAAGTTATAGGATTGGTAGCATCTTGGTTTTGCACCCACCTTCTACTTGCACATAAGGCTGAGAGAATGAGTGTGAGGCATTTTCAGTTTCTGTTATGGGAGGTTGGCTCTATTTCATAAAGTAAGGGATTATTAAAATCTAGTGTTCAGATACAGGCAGGCTAAGAAAATAACAAGGTCCACTGAAAGCATCTAATTCAGCAGGTAGGATTTAACAAATATAGAATTCTTAAAATAAATTATTTATAATACAAACAGGAATATATTAATTTTATGTTAGGGATATAAACAAAGAAACAATATGTATAATGGTAAGACATGGGCTCTAAAATCAGACTGATTTGGGTTCACATCCCAGCTTGGCCACTCTGCTCAAAAATGAGTACTGCCTGACTACATTCCTCACTTTTGCCTATAGTTCTAAATGTGATCCAGGCTCTGACAATCAGATACACTTGCTGGCGACCTGAATTCAGAACTCGAGAGAGAGGTACAGCATGAAACACCTTTTATTGGTACAGACAACCTGAAAAGCAGTGTGCTTTTGGTCTAGCAACTAGGACAGTGGCCCTTTAGTTCAGCAGGCAGTCATAATACTCTGGCAGGAACAATGACTGCCTTGCCAGTACAGGCCCTAGCTGTGATTGTAGGAATTATATATAAAAGCTCAGCCTGGAGTCTGTTTCTTCAGTCTTCTCTAGAATTCAGTAAGCCAAATAAGTCTCTTTCTGTTTAAACTAGCTACACTGGATTCTGTTTTCTTCAACTAGACATTCACTTGCTAACCTGTATGTCCTTTTGTAAGTTACACAACCTCTCTAAGGCATCACATCCTCATTTGTAAAGAAGAAATAATATTAGCAGTTGCCATATGAGGTATTTAGCTGAGATCATGTACAAATACACACAGCAGCATGTCTCATACAAAGTAAACATTTAATAAATGATAGTTACTATTATTGATGACATTGATCATGATAACAATAAATATAATAATCATGGTACTGGTTACAGTGGAGGTGGGAGCAGGGATAGAAGGTAAACTCTGGAAGCTATCAAGAAGGAAAAGGTATTAGATTTGCAAAAACAAATCAACAGTATTGAAAGCCTACTGAAAGGAAAATATCTTCAAGTGGTAACACAGGGAGCTAGATTCAGGAGCTGAGAAAAGTCAGTCTGAGTTATAATTCATTGGGCTGCAACTATGTAACGAAACAACATGAGTCTTCTGGAAATGCTTCAAGGAAGGTCTGTGGGTGTATTTATGCCTCGGGCTTATGATGTTCACATCAGGTTTCATGAACTGTTCTCCAGCTTTCACTAAAAATGCTAAGAAAGCCACAAATGTGGCATTTTTACTTAATTAGGATCAAGTATAAATTGAAGCACTGCCAAAAAAGAGACAATTTTTGCTGACAGCACTACTGGCACCTTTCCTGATCTAAAGGAGAACCAAGTACACAAGTTTGTACACCCACCACCCTTCCCCCGTGAGATCTGCCATAGAAAAATTTATAATACACAATGAGCACCTAAACTGCACTTTTAGTTTTAATAGAACATTTTAAAGCAGGAGGGGGAAAAAATGAGCATTAGAAACACAAAAGAAAGTGGCCATCACTTTCAGAAAGGTAAATACACACAATGCAGAGTTTTTGGGTCTTTTTTTGTTTTGTTGTTATTGTTGTTTTCAGTGTTCTAAGATTCATTGTTTATGCACCACACCCAGTGCTCCATGCAATACATGCCCTCAAGCAGAGCCTCGTCCAACACTCTGTCTGAAGAGATTTAGGAGTTCATTTAGTCTTTAAGAAAACATTCCATCTTTAAGAACCCATAATGGGAATCAGTTTCCTTGTAATTGCTCCTTGCTGTTCTTTGAGTCCCAAGCTGAGCCTGTGCCAATGCATCCTAAACTTTATACCTCTGCTTCCCACATGGTCAGAGGGGTAAGCAGCTCATAAGCTTTGGGATCCTTTAGTTAATCAGGTGAGGGGTGGAAGCCTTTGTGTTTAATTTACATGGGTTTGGCATAGTATTTATATTAATGTACACAGGGCAAAAAGCTGATAAGGGACTGAGTATACTCTAAAAAAATTTCTCCCCAAATTCTCTGTATCTAAAACTCTAGATTCCAAAGTTACCTCTTAATTCATGTGGAAATCTTGATCACTGACAGGATAATATGGTCTATCCACATTCTACGTTTTGGGCTAGCATTTACTAAGGTATACATACGCACTCCATAAACTTCTTCACTTTGCACACCATGGCAGACACAGCCTAATGGTGCCTTGAGGGAAAGGAACAAAACAGGCAGATTTTCACCTGTGAGATTGGGAGATTTTAATTTGATAACACTATGAATTGTGTTTCCTTTTGGTCTGCCCACTTAGGACCAATAAAATAATGGTTTCCTTTTCAATTAAGAAGATGTACTTACGTGCTTTACTTCTAATGCCCTTTGGCTTCCTTTTACATTAAATGTTTTTGAAATCAGGATATATGTAAAACCATATCAAAAGACTTTAAATTTTATATTTTCTACAATATAGTTACTCAACTTCTATGAATTTACTTTTTATATTATTGTTACTCAGACTTTTTGAAATGAAGAAAATGTTCTATATACTTGCACTGTCCAGTATGGCAGGAACTAGTTACTTGTGGCTACTGAGCACATGAAATATGCCTAGTGAGACTGAGGACCTGAATTTTTAGTTTTTTTTTAATTTTAATTAATTTAAATTTAACAGAGCCATATATACATAAATATATAAAATCATGATTGTATTTAAAGATAAATAGCTTCAATCAAACAAATTATAACATTATTAAAAACAGCAACACAGTGGAATTATTTTGTGTTCTATAATTGGGAACTGGTCAAATAAATTATGGTTCAGTCACAGGTGGGATACTAGACAGACATGAGAAATTATGAGAGGATTTCAGAAAATAAGATATTTGTGATATGCTATTAAATTTTTAAAATGACGTTGAAAATTGTGTATGTTTAAAAATTGAATATGTGCATGAAAAAGGAGAATTCCAGTTTAAGATTGCATATTTACCTTTCCAGCCTTATTCAGATCTCATAGAAATAACTGTTAAGGAGAAGGAACAGTAAAAATCCATAATAGCACTATAAATTACACGAAAGTATTACATCAATGGGCTGGTAATTTTGAAAAATGTACAAAAGTTAGAAAGTAGATGAGGTTATGCAGACAGAGAAAACCAGAGGAACGTTTTCCATGACAAGTGCAGAGGAGAGGGCTGATCTTTCCACTAAAGTCCTAGAGTAGTGTGGTCTTTACACCTGCAGCGTTAGCATCACCAGCAAAGATGAAAAACGCAGTCTTGAGACTCACTTCAGACCCATTTTAGTTAGAAATTCCAGGGATGGGACACAGCAATCTGTGTTTATTTAGCAAGCTCTCCAGGACATTCTCATGCTTGCTCAAGTGTGAGAACTATGCCCTTAGAGGACTCTCTTCCAACTTTGTTCATTGTCATCACCCGCAGAATTTTAAAATGACTGACTCAGTAGGTCCATGGTATGGCCTGTTCATTTGGATTTTTAAAAACCCTCCAGGGAATCTAATGTGCAGAAACGTTGAGAACCTATGCCTTAGAGAACTTGCAGACTCGGGAAGTTCACAGAGTAGAAGCCACCATGCCACCACCAGACAAGTCCCCTTGCTTCTCTTATATCTGACTGTGGTGACTGCCCCTGAAATAATGCTGGAGAAAGGCTCCTTAAATAAAGTGGGGCCTGCCTGGGTTCCTAGTTTAGATATTGGGCTGAAGAGAGAATCAGTACAGACCCACAGATAGCCCTGGGTACTCCTACAAATGGAGGGAGAAAAAAAAAGTTAAGATGTTGTTCCATCAGATCCTTCTAGGAATGGAAGGGTAAAATAATGTAAGGTGCTTAAGCCTCAGATGAGCCTTGGTTCCCTGTGATAAATCTTAGTCCACTCTCCTAAAGGGGGAGGCTGCCTGCTCAGCATGCCCTGTTCTGCTCCTGTCTCCATTCTCCTCATTCAGGGAAGAGGCTGACTCTGAAAACAGCCATGTAAAAGTGCTAAGGAAACCCACATGAGTTCAGAAAACCTGTATGAGCATGTTGGTGGTCAAACTAGCCCTCTATTTACAAATATGAATGAACTACCAAGATCAGCAAACTTACAAGGAAAACCATCAGCATAAAAAAGGACCACAATAAATAGACATACATCATCACAAAAGGAAATAGAAAGATGAAGAGAGCAGAAGAAAACCTGTAAAATAATTTAAAATGATACTCTTAAAATAAAAACGACCTTCCATAAGAAAACAAGTGACTATGGAAAACGAGTAATCAAAGAATAAGAAAGCATTCTCAGGAATTGAGAACAGGATGGCCAAAATAGAATACTTACAAATAATAATTTCTTTGGAATAAGATAAATATTAGTAATCTGGAAGATAAAAATCTATAAATTTTATGTCAGAGCCTTGGCAGATAAATGTGAGAGACCCAAGGTTTATCCGTGGGAATTCCAAAAGGAGAAAATAGAGACCACAGAAAGAGAAAATTTAAAATGTGAATAAAAAATAAGATTTCTCTTTGGGGGAAACAAAAAGCCTTAGATGGACAGAGTTCAATATTCTCATTTTTCATACTCAATATTAGAGTGTATCCTTTATATCTAAGTCACTTCTTCACTTTCTCATAATGGAAGAATTGAAAGAACAGAAGTCCTACAGTCAAGATATACAAGATCACAAACAGTATCTCCACAAGGTGCCAGAGTTTCTAAATACACGTCCTGGCATTTATTTACTCTCAAAAGGGAATAATAATTATTAAGCAGTGATCACATTCCAATCAGGTATCACCCAGCAAGGAGGGGAAGACAAATCCTCCATTTCCACACTGCTAGATACAATTCAAGAAAATACCAAAATGGTACAGTGATGCAAATTAAATTTGCATGCAGTAATACCACAAAGCTTTGCAATGCTCTTTGATTTTCTCTAGATAAATAATTATGACTAAGTCCCACTGGAATGTGACAGGAATATTATTTCTAACTTGAATAATTCTAGGATCACCTAAAATACTTGGTAGCTTCATAATTTAACATTACCACCACCACCACCCCACCCCAGCACATACACACACAGGCACACACACACACACACACACAGACATATGTGCACGTACATTCTCTTCTGCTGTGATGATTCTTTAAGCCTTAATGAGATCAAAACCCTCAAGGGAGTTCTAAATTTTTTAGAAAGGCAGGAAAATGTGGAGGTCTTAGTCTTAATCCTCACACACTCAATGCTAAGAGGTATTCTTGTGAGGAAATCTGAGAAAAGAAAAATTGCTAGATAAATAACAACAGACCATCAGCAAACACACATAGCATCTACTTAAAATCTTAGCCAGCATGCAATTTTCATCTTTTCCTAAATAGCACTGCTCCCAGATGTATATGCATATGGGATCTGCATCTTCACAGAAACCAAGAGTGCCTAATTGTCCTTTAACTAAAGTCCTACAGAGTTTTTGTTTGGTTTGGTTTTTTGCCCCAGGGGTACAGGTCTGTGAATCATCAGGCTTACACCTTTCACAGCACTCACCATAGCACAAACTCTCCCCAATGTCCATAACCCATCCACCCTAGTCCTACATAGTTTTGCTGGTGCCAAGTAACCATCAACACAGAGATCCTTAGAAATCATATAATCCCATTACTTGCCCAATGCAAGAATTCCCTTTTTCCCAGAAAATTGTCTTACAGCATTCAACAACCTGCTGGATTTTCACCAACTTTAACTGCTACGAACTTTTCTTTTTTAAATATTTCAGTCCAAAATTGTCCTTTGACATTTTTTGTCACTAGCCTAGTTTTGCCCTTAGAAAATGCTGTAATTTTTTGAAAACTGTTATCCCATTCAAATACTGTCATTCTCCCTGGGTTTCTGTTCCTAAAGGTAAATGTACTGGTAAATTTCTTCTACTGGTTCATCATCCTCCACGGTTTACCTACCATTCATATTTTGTTTATTCTGACTGCTAAATATCCCACTTAAAACATTGTGACTCTAATTGAGCACAATATTCCAGGTGAAATTGATAATTATAACAATAATGGTATAAAGATAACAGTTGCTACCTATGGAAATACCAGTACCAAGCATGGCACAAAGCTCTCTGTCTTGATTATCTCGTTACCTTTAAGGTATTGCAATATTGTAGAGATGAGAAACCATAGCTTAAAAAAGCTATGTGACCTGTCTGGTTAGCTTGAGAAATCAATACCAGAAAGCTACCTGTATTCAATAAATGTCTTCTCATCTACTACACACATTAACTCAGAATCCTATCCAATCACTACTTCCTTTGTGATAAGTGTTTTGAATCTAATGACATACTCCAAGGTGCGATAAATTTTCACTTTAGGAGTGGAAGAACACTTCTCCTCTCCTCTAAGTTCTTAAAAATCCTATTTGTACATTTACTAAAATTTGACCGGTACATAGCATAAACTATATCCAAAATATATTAACCTGTGCCGTAGTAAATATAGATAGATTCAATACCGGGCACCTGGGTGGCTCAGTGGGTTAAAGCCGCTGCCTTCGGCTCAGGTCATGATCCCAGGGTCCTGGGATCGAGACCCACATCGGGCTCTCTGCTCAGCAGGGAGCCTGCTTCCTCCTCTCTCCTCTCTCTCTGCCTGCCTCTCTGCTTACTTGTAATCTCTCTCTCTGTGTCAAATGAATAAATAAAATCTTTAAAAATAAAAAGATAGATTCAATACCTTAATTTGTTTAAATGTATCGATCTATATTGACCTCTTTAATAAGGATTGTTTTAAATAAAGGTGTGAAAGAAAATAGAGTCTTTATTCCATCAATAACCTAAAAGCAAGTTGTTTTATTTAATATACAAATTGGAATTTAATTTGGACAACAACAGGCACATTTCTATTTCCACCTTTCTTAAAGCATGGTGACTTTCTCAAGGAAGAAGAGAGACCTGTGCCAACACACTCTCATACACTCACAGATACTTTTGCTACATTGATTGCAGAGACTGTAGATGGTCAGCAGGTGATGACTTTCTTCCCTGGTCAGTTTAAAATTTTAGGAAAATCACAAAATAATTATATTTTAAAATGGACTGCACTTTCATTTCATCTAAGTACAGATGTCAAAGAGCTTTTAAAATCTTTGGATTTTGAAGCTAGCTATTAATTCTTTTCCCTGTGACAGAAGTAGAAGAAATTAATTTGCATTTTATACTGTAGGCACAGCTGGCTGAGACATTCTATGAGTAAGTAGACAGCCTTACATATAATGAGACTTACTTAGAATGTAAAAGCAAGAGCTGGAATAAGATCTACAAAAGTTGAGAGGGGCAATGTTTTGAGTCTCTGGCTGGATTTACTAGATCTCATAGGTCAAATCTGTGGTAGTACAGGAATCTTTAAATACAATAAAAATCAGTGTTACCAAAGTTACTGCTCATTAGATGTCTACCATGTACCAAGCAAAAGTGCTATATTCTTTATCTTAATTAGTTCATTTAATCCTCAAACAACCTGATGTGGTAGATATTATTATTCCCATTTTATCTATGAGGAAACTGAGGCTCAGATAAATTGGGTGACTTCCCTGACATAATGTAAGTACTCAGTGACTGTGAGAGGCCAGCAACAACTGGTTTCTGATGCTGCCACAAGGGCAGTGTTGGATTTCTTTTTTTTTGGATCCTAAAAGGAGATGCCTGACAGGCTATCCTGTGAACACCTGGCATAGCCCTGTGAGCTGCTGGGAAAGTTCTATACTCTCTAATTTGCTATAGATTGCAACAAGGCTGAGACTGATGGAAAAACCAACAATATTGAAAATAACAGAATTAACCTTATTCTCTGAGACACTGAGGCTGTCCAATCCAAGTCACCCAGAGATGGACTGAGATAAAAGCATGCCAACAAATGAGGGAAAAAAGAGAAACCTTTGGGGTTTTGGTAATGTGAGCAGCCTGGTACTAGATCTAGTTGAGAGAATTCCATACTCCCTTTCACACAAGTGGTTCACATGCCCCAAGTGGGGAACCTGGACATGGGGTTAAAGAGTGTATAAGATAATCTTTTCCTTTTAAGGAGGGGAGAGAGTCCATGTAGCTGATATTGATATTGGGCAGCTAATCTGGCTCAGAATATAAAAGATTAGCCCTCTAAACATTTCCATTTCAAAGATATATAATACTCCCCTTGGCCCCTTTACACAATTTTTTCATTTCTGGATAGAACATATATTTTTTTAAGATTTTATTTATTTATTTGACAGAGAATGATACAGCGAGAGAGGGAACACAAGCAGGGGGAGTGGGAGAGGGAGAAGCAAGCTTCCTGCTGAGTGGGGGGCCCAATGCGGGGATCATGACCTGAGCAGAAGGCAGTCACTTAATGACTGAGCTACCCAGGCACCCCTGGATGGAACAGACTAAATAGACTTGCAATAAACTCAATCCTAATATGCCCTTACTCAGAATCAAATTATATTATTTTCTCTGACATTAAACCAATATACTAATTGCTGACATACAGACAAGGTAATAATGATTTAGTAATGCCACTACTAAGGCAGGAAGGGCAGGAAGGAGGGGAAGGAGGGAGAGAAGAAATAAAGAGAAGGAAGATAGAGGCAAAGAAGGAGGGGAGAGGGTGAGGGAGCGGGAGAGGAGATACACATGAATGCCCAGATTTTGCTTAACAGAAAGAAATGGTGAAATAAGGTCGAATGTCAGACATGAACTTCAGAGCTACTTGTTTAAGGGACAGGATCCTAAGTTCATTTCAATAGGCTTAATTAGTTAACTACCTACTTAAATAGAAAGATCTGCATATCATATATATTATTAATATAAAACCATATTTCATTATTGTTCATATTCATTTACATAGCAATGATTTGCTGTCTGGCTAAATATAAATAAGTTTCAATTTTTTGTATGTAGAGGATATTTTCCTGATTTCTAAGATAGGGATCTTCTGGGCGCCTGGGTGGCTCAGTGGGTTAAAGCTTCTGCCTTCAGCTCAGGTCATGATCCCAGGGTCCTGGGATTGAGGCCCACCTCGGGCTCTCTGCTCAGCGGGGAGCCTGTCTCCTCCTCTCTCTCTGTCTGTCTCTCTGCCTACTTGCCTACTTGTGATCTCTCTCTCTGTTGAATGAATAAATAAAATCTTAATAAATAAATAAATAAATAAAATAAAATAAAATAGGGATCTTCCTATTAATCTGGTCCCTACAAAATCAGTGGCTTTAAAAGTTAAGCCAGCTATCAATTACCACATCAGCACAGAGCCACTATTCCTCAGTGGCTACATGATCTTGGGCAAACCACTTTACCTTTTTGAGTCTATTTCCTTAAATGTAAAGACAGGAATATTAATACCTACCTATGTACTTTTAGCTAAAAATGCTCACAAAAGACAAAGAAGGTCTTATATAATGATAAAGGGATAAATTAATAAAAATGATTTAAAAATCATAAACATTTATGCAACATTAGCGCACCCTAATATATAAAGAAACTATTAGCAGAACTAAAAGAAGAGATAAATGAAATACAATAATAGTTGGGGTCTTTAATAACCCACTCTCAACAACGGCTAAATCACCCAGATAAACAATCTATAAGGAAATGGTAGATTTGAACAACATTAAAGACCAAATTGACCAAACAGACATATAGAACATTCCATCCAATGACAACAGGATATATATTCTCCTCAAGCATGCACAGAAGATTTTCTAGGATATTTCATGTGATAGGCCACAAAATAAGTCCCCAAAAATTCAAGAAGACAGAAATTCTATCAAGGGTCTTTTCTGACCATAAAAGTATGAAACTAGAAATCAATAACAGTAAGCTGGAAAATGCACAAATACATGGAAATAAAACGATCCTGAACTACCAATGATTAGAAAAAGAAATAAAAAGGAAAATAAAAAAATTCTTAAGACAAATGAAATAGAAACAATATATCAAAACTTATGGGATGCAGCTAAAGCAGTTCTGAGAGTAAAGTTTATAGTTACAAACATGAATCAAGATAAAAGAAAGATCTCAGATAAACAACCTAACATATCTCAAGAAACTAAGAAAAGAATAAACTAAGCCCAAAGTTAGAAGAAAGAATGAAATAATAAAGATTAAAACAGAAATAAATGAAATAGAAATAAAAACAATGAAAAGAGAAAAAGCATAAAAGAGAAAAAAATTAGATTTCATTCTCTAAAAAATATAAACAAGATTTGATAAATTTTTAGCTAGATGAACCAAAAAAGTATACTCAAATAAATAAAATTATAAATGAAAGAGGAGACATTACAACTGATACCACAGAAATACAAATGATCAAAGTGAGTCCCATGAAGAATCATACACTAATAAATTAGACAGCCTAGAAAAAAGTAATAAACTCCTAGAAACCGGGGTGCCCGGATGGCTCAGTGGGTTAAAACCTCTGCTTTTGGCTCAGGTCATAATCTCAGGGTCCTGGGATGGAGCCCCACATATGGCTCCCTACTCAGCAGGGAGCCTGCTTCCTCTTCTCTCTCTGCCTGCCTCTCTGCCTACTTGTGATCTCTCTCTCTCTCTGTCAAATAAATAAAAATATTTTAAAAAATTTCCTAGAAACATACAATCTATGAAGACTGATTCCTGAAAAACTAGAAAATATGAACAGACCAATAACACGTAGGAGACTGAATCAGTTCTCAAAAACTTTTCAACAAAGAAAAGCCCAGAACTAGGTGTTTTCACTGATGAATTTTACCAAATATTTATTTTCTTACTTCCAAAGATTTAAATAAAAATTAATGTCAATCCTTCTCAAACTCTTCTAAAAAGCTGAAGAGAAAGGAATGCTCTCAAACTCATTTTACAAGGTCAGTACTACCCAGACACCAAAGTTAGATAAGAATACTGCAAGAAAATTACAGGCTAATATCCCTGATACATATAGATACAAAAATTCTCAACAAAATACTAGGAAAACAAATTCAACAGCACATTAAAAAAAATCATATACCTTGAGAAAGCGGGGTCTGTCCCTGGGACGTAGGGATGGTTCACTCTATGCAGATCAATAAATGTCATACATCAAATTAATGAAATATAAAAATCATCTCAATAGATGTAGAAAAAGCATTTGACAAAATCTAACATCCTTTCGTGATAGAAACTCTTGACAAATTTGGTATAGAAGGACTGTACTTCAACATAATAAAGGCTATATATGACAAATCCATAGCTAACACCATACTCAATGGTTAACGATTGAAAGGATTTCCTCTAAGATCAGGAACAAGACAAGAGTACCTACTCTCAGTACTCCTGTTCAGCATAGTACTGAAAGTCCTAGCCAGAAAAGTCAGGCAGGGAAAAAAATAATAATAAAAGATATCTAAATTGGTAAGGAAAAAGTAAAATTATTTCTGTTTGAAGATGACATGATCTTATATATAGAAAGCCCTTAAAGTCTGCCAAAAACTGTTAGAACTAATAAACAAATTCAGTAAAGTTACAGGATACAAAATAAACATACAAAAATCAGTTGCATTTCTATACACAAACAATGAACTCTAAAAACAAAACAAAGAAAACAGTGCCATTTACAGAAGCATCAAAAACAATACAATGGTTAGGACTAAATTTAACCGAGGAGGTAAAAGATCCGTACAATGAAAAATATAAGACATTGATGAAAGAAACTGAAGACATAAATAAATGGAAAGATAGCCTATGTTCACATATCAGAATAATTAATTCTATTTACATGTCTATATTACCCAAAGCCACCCATAGATTTAATGCATTCCCTATCTAAATTTTAATGTATTTTTACAGAAATAAAACAACAAACAATCCTAAAATTTGTATGGAAACACAAAAGGGAATAGTTAAAGCAATCCTGAACAAGAATAACAAAGCTGGAGGCATCACAGTTCTGATTTCAAACTATACTGGAAAGCTATAATGATTAAAACAGTATAACACTGGCATAAAAACAGACACATAGACCAACGGAAGAGAATCAAGTGCACAGAAATAAATTCTCACATATACGGTCAACTCATCCCTGACAAGGAAGCCAAGAATACTCAATGGGAAAAAAATAGTCTCTTCAGCAAATGGTGTTGGGGAAACTGGATATGTACTTGCAAAAGAATTTGTATTGGGAAAATACAAATCAAAACCATAATGAAATACTGCTTCACACTTTTTAAAATTGCTATTATCAAAAAGACAAGAGAACAAGTGCTAGCGAGAATGTGAAGAAAAGGGAATCTTGTACTGATGGTGAGGATGTAAATTGGTACAGACTCTAGGGAAAACAGTATGGAAGTTTCTCAAAAAATTAAAAGTAGATGTATGTATCATCCAGCAATCCTTCTTCTGGGTAAATATATGAAGGAAATGAAATCTCTATCTCAAAGAGATACCTGCTCTTCCATGTTCATTGCAGATTTATAATAGCCAAGACATAGAGACAACCTAAGTGTCCACTGATGGATGAATAGGTGTAAAAAAAAAAAGTTGATATATGTATACAATGGAATATTCAGTCATAAAGGAAATCTTGTAATTTGTGACAACATAGGTAAAACTTAAGGGGATATTTTTAAAGATTTATTTGTTTATTTGTGGAGGGAAGGGCAGAAGGAGAGGAAGAGAGAGAGAATCTCAAGCAGACTCTGTGCTGAGCTTGAAGCCTGACACAGGGCTCAATCCTAGGACCCTGAGATCATGATCTGAGCCAAAACCAGGAATCGGCTGCTCAATCGACTGAGCCACCCAGGCACCTCAAAACTTAAGGTAACTATACTATGTGAAATAAGTCAGAGAGAGAAAGGCCAATAGTATATGATCTTATTTATACATGGAATCTAAAAATAAATACTGAGGTCATAGAAACAGAGAGTAACTTGGTGGATGCCAGAGGCGGGGGTATGGAGGAGATGTTTGAAGGTGGCTAAGGGGTTACAAGTGTTCAGTTGAAAGATGAATAAGATCTGGGTATCTACAAAATAGTGATTATAGTTAACAACTCTGTATTGTATACTTGAAAGTTGCTAAGAGAGTAAATCATTTCTCAACACACATGCACACATACACACACACACACACACACACACACACACACACACACACAGTAACTCTGTGAGGTAATCGATGTGTTAACTAACCCTATTGTGGTAATCATGTCACCAAAATATAAACCATGGCATTATACATCTTAAACTTAACACAAGTTATATATATCAATTATATTTCAGTAAGCTGGGGAAAAAATTTGTTAACAGAGTAACTGTGAATAAATAAGAGATGTAAAAGCCCCTTTATTAAAACTTACACTTTCTAAAAGTCTGAAAAATTATCATGTTAATTTTAAAATATTCATGTCAGAATCATAACTTAATTATATTAAATACCTGGGTGCTGCCTGTGCCCTTAGGCATCAGTTCTTTAAAATAAAAAGGCCTTTTTTACTTACCTGAGGGGGTTGTAATCAGCTCAAATGAAATAACATCAGTGCAAGTGCTTTAACTGTGTCCAAAATTATGATTATTTAAATTTCCACTCAAATTTTATCACGAAAAATTCTCTTACCATAAAAATTCAGTATTAGTACATGGCAACCTACTTTAAAAACAAACAAACCACATCCTTACACCAACAATTTGAAACAAGCAAAGAATTTGGACTTTGAAGAACATGCTACACTTAAATCGTATCATAAGAAATTAAATTAAAAGATTTAATTAATTTAAAAGAAATTAATTTAGAAGAAATTAAATTGTATCATATGAAAATGCAAAGTTATCCCAAAAATACTTACATAAAAATAATCATCAAAATTCTATAGACCAACTTCATACAATAGTTCTTTATTGCTAAGATTAAATGTGAAAATAATGATTATTTGGGAACACGAATATGAAATCAAGTTCTTAAAAAAATCCATATAAATTTAATTATCCCTGGAAGCTTTTTTTTTAATGAACAAAATACCGGCAATGTGCCATAAATGCTTGTGTTTCTGCTCAGAGCAGTGACTTAGAGTTGGACTGCTTATCACAGCTAGAGTTCCTCATAACAGCTGAGAATATCCTATCTGCACAGCAGTCAAGTTACTCATTATCTAGGATGCTGGATATAAAATTGTCAGCTTCCAATTGTTTGGTGGGATGAGGTACAAAAACATTACAAAGAACTGACAAAAAAAAGAGATTCAAAATCCTATTCTATCTCAAATGACCTCTGCGTGTGACCTCCAGAAAGGAGACAGTTTATGAAATCAATGTTTTCGCCCACCCAACAGGGTAGGTGATTGAGTCATCAAGAAGGATGCTGAAACTGTGGCCCACAAAAGCAACAACACTTCAAAACAGGTCAGCACAGGAAAGAAAATAAACATGCACATATACACCAATCTTGTTCATCATATGGCCTTCGGCAAGAATATAAAATAAATTTTAGGCACTGAAAATAGTCCCTCAAGACAAAAAGCATTCCACCAATCCACAGTCTGTGAATGTTTTGACTGGTTCAGAGGCCACATTGATTTTGCAGTTGCAAAGAGATACCATTTATGAGAGGGAAAAACAATTGGGATTTCTTCCTACGTCACCCTGCCATCACCACCTATTTTCCTAACCCTGTTGCAGCTCTATGCACTAATTCCATACTTTAAATGCCTGGAATAATGCTTGGTCTCCTTCTAAGGTCTTAGGGTCTTCCTTTTATTGCTAGATTATGTCTTCCCTTATATATCTCTCCCCGGGATTTAGAAATGAGGCGAAGAGGTGGGGAGCATCACTAAGGAAAGATACTGTATCTCCCTCCACCAGATTTACTGTGGTGGCAGGACCTCTGCAGGACCTGTGGTCTGGACATGAACAAGCATAACCTTAAATCAGAGTTCAGTGTAGCTGTATTCTTAGAAAAACTTACAGCTTTCAATTTCCAAGGTGCAGTTTTGTTCATCCAATGGGTACCGCCTTAGGTCCATCATGCAAGCAGCTGTGGTTGTGATTCTAGAAGAGAAATAGTGACGATATATAGTTAGCTGGTCCATGGCTGGAGTTGGAAAAATTAAATCCAATATCAAAGACAGCAGAACCGGGCCTCTTGGAGACTGATTTAGCCAATGTTCTAGCAAAAAAAAAAGGTGTAACAGCTTGGATAATCATTTTCCTTCATAAGCCTCAGGCTGATTTATTAAAAAAAAAAAAAGACAGAACTAAATCAGTGTTTTCCCAAAGTGTGGTCCATTACCTACTTGTACCAAAATCGCCTGGGAGTGTTTGTTAACCAGGCAGTTTCCATGATTCAGAATGTCTTGGTGCAGGGAGGGATGGTCCCAGGGCTCTTTATTTTATAAGCATCACAGGTGATTAAGAATATCAACACAGATAATGCCTCTTCCACTCACATTTATTTCCTCCTCCCTCAAATCTAATCTTCATTAAATCTTGGCTTTGAGTCATCATTTTTGACATTTCTATGCATAGTATAATATTTTGCAACTGCTTTAATACAACACAAAATCTGCCTTTCATCTATCGCCTGATTTGCTTGGCTTAGAGTAATCTGATATTCTCATGACCTGTTAGAAAAAAGCCTCTATGGGCTGGCAGAGTTAGTTATTTAGAATACCTGGCCCCTTTATTATTTTATCAGAGAGATACGAATATGCCCCTTTAATGTCTTTATATTCCTTTATCATCACTTTTCAGTAATCTCTTATTAAAGACCTACTAAAAGGAGTCAAAAAGCATGTAGTCCTAAATGATTTGTTAATATATATTTTCTGATCAATAAGGCAGCATAATGTCATGAAAAATACAAGTTTTAGAATATAATGGACATAGGTATAAATTCTAATTCTGTCTCACTAACTGACATCGACACTGTTAATATCTCTTACCCAACCTTAGTTTCTTTATCTCTAAGAAGGGGATATTATTAACAACAATAATAATTACATAATAAGGTTTTTATAAGGATCAATAATTTATGAAAGAGTATAAAAGAACACTTACATATATAGCAGGTCCTTTACATCTGCTGAAAAAAACTAAGAGAAGAAATTGATACTGAATTTGACCAACTTTGGCTTCCTCTACTCTGAAGGGCACTTTACTATGAGTTGGGAATAGAGAAATATGATACAGCCCCAACTTGGGAGAAAGAGTATCCATCTAGACATTTTCCATTGAGAGGTTGGTCAGAGTTTACAAGTAATCTAAGTAGACCAAATTTATGAAATTCCTCAGTTAGGTGTGAGAGTCCCTCTCCTCAGTTGTAGGATGGAAATAAGTGATGAACTTAATGTAAGTAGTTCATGCCTCTTTAGTTTGATTACTGCTTCATTAAGTTTTTGCTCTGTTAATTTTTGTTTATCTTTTTCACAATAAGGGAGTATCCTAGGGCTGATGTTCATCCCTGATTCCTTCTTTCCTTCACCAGGAGTTAGCTACTCTGCCTCGGCTCTTTTTCATCTCCACTGCCCCCCTCAGAATCTATGGCCCCTGATTCCTCACCTCATATTATTACAGTAGATTGGTCCGCTGGCCTCTCCATTTGCCTCCCGACTATCCATTATCCACACAGCTATTAGATCTTCAAAAACAGATTTTATCACTCCTCTGCTTAAAAGTTTTGGTGGTTCTTCCTATAAAATCCAAAGTCCTGGCTGTGTCTTACTGTACCCTGAATAATCTGCCTCTTGCTTCCCAGTATTATCTCGTACCAAGTCCTTACTCGCTATCTTCCAGTTGGCATATTTTTTCTTTCTGCCTAGAACATGTGTCTTCCTGATCTATGCAAGCCTTCTCTTCTGATCCTTCAGGTCAAAAATCACCTCCTCTGAGAGGCTTTTCCCAAACAGCCCACCTAAAGTGGCTGCCTTAACCAAAGCTCCATCTTACCTGTTTATTTCCTTCAGACAAGTATCACAGTCTGAAATTATCTTGCTTTTTTTCACTTTAAAAATTTAAATTAGTTTCAGGTATATAACTTAATGCATTAACAATTATTCAGTCATTAGAAAAGAATGAAATCGTGTCATTCATGACAACATGGATGGACCTAGCAGATATTATGCTAAGTGAAATAAGCCAGACAGAGAAAGACAAATACCACATGACTTCACTTCTATGTGGCATATAATAAACAAACCAATTGAACAAACAAACAACAACAAACAGAGAGAAACAAACTGGTGGTTGCCAAAGGGGAGGGATTAGAGGGATGGTGAAGGGGATTAAGAAGTGAAAACTTCTGCTTCTTTCTTTCCTTCCTTTCTTTCTTTCTTTCTTTCTTTCTTTCTTTCTTTCTTTCTTTCTTTCTTTTTTAAGTACTATTTCTCTCAAGAAAATGTAAGCTGTTTAGGAGCACAGGCTTTGTTCTATTTGTTGTAAGGAAATCAATAAACATCTGTTGGATAAATAAAAACATGAATTATAAAGAAGCAAGCAGTTCATTTTGTTGATTATAAATCTTTTATTTTTTTTATTTTTTTTTAAAGATTTTTTTTTAAATTTATTTGACAGAGAGAGATTAAGTAGGCAGAGAGGCAGGCAGAGAGAGGAGGAAGCAGGCTCCCCGCTGAGCAGAGAGCCTGATGCGGGACTCGATCCCAGGACCCTGGGATCATGACCTGAGCCAAAGGCAGCGGCTTTAACCCACTGAGCCACCCAGGCGCCCGATTATAAATCTTTTATTTGGAGGACTATCTTATTGCATAATTTCTCTTCTTTTTTTCAACTTATTTTTTTAAAAGATTTTATTTATTTATTTCACAGAGGGAGAGAGATCACAAGGAGGCAGAGAGGCAGGCAGAGAGAGAGAGGGGGAAGCAGGCTCCCCGCTGAGCAGGGAGCCCGATGCGGGCCTCGATCCCAGGACCCTGAGATCATGACCTGAGCCGAAAGCAGAGGCTTCAACCCACTGAGCCACCCAGGCACCCTCTTTCAACTTATAATGTGCCCTAAGTTTAGGGATTCTTCTTATATTTTTAACAGTAAATAAATTTTAATCCATTTAATTAACATTGTGTATATAGTACAAGAGTTTATCTTATCAAATTTATTGTTTCTGTTTTCAATGGGACTTACCAAATACTTATATTTTACAAACTCCAAAAATTATATAAAAATTAACATTCATATTTAACTATTAATTATATAACATTTAATTACTTACTAGGGGCTTAAAAATGACAACTTATTTTGGCTATGCAATTCTTGACTGAATTTCTCACTGGTCTTTCCCTGCCCCCCCCCTCTTTCTTTCTTTCTTTCTCTTCCTTCCTTTCTCTCTCTCTTTCTCTCTTTCTTTCTGCTTTTTTTCTTTTTTAACATGTATTTACAGCCTGAATTTCTACTAACGTACAGTAGCGTGTATTATGTAGAAGAGAGATTTTTAAAGAAAATAAAAGTAGGTATATGATAAGCATACCAAAACTTCCATATTACTTTTGTAAAATAGCAGAAATAACCCTATCTTGAGAAACTAGAGAAAATTAACTTCATCTGACAGAATGAACACAAAGGATATTAAAGGTGCAAGGGCACACATATGATAAAAAAAGAAGCAGGAGTCATAAACAGATGCTCAACTGTGTAAGTGGGGTGAAGCTTGCAATATACAGGGCGGGGTTCACACTTTCTGCGGATACATATTCATGACAACTAACATCTGTGAACTGGTGCTGTAAGCATGAGTGCTGTGAACAAGAAAAATAAATTGAGTAATGCTATTGCAGAAGAAATGAGTTTCTACCCATATCTAAAAAAATAAAATAGATGAAAATGTTTTAGTCACATCAACATTTGCATTTACACCAGTGTTTTAATTTTTTAATGTTCTACTTCAAAAAACAAAAAAAATACCTATAAGTATTTTCTAGTCAATGTTTATAAAGCATTTGTGCCTCCTATTAGGTTAAAGCAGAAACTCTGTAGGCAAAATAATCCATTTGGATTCCTGTTCATATAGACCAGAACGAGTGAGCTGGGATGAATCACTTAGATCCTGTAATACTTGGATGCTCCTGAACATTGAAATAAAACCTTGTCATCTTAATTGGTTGTGAGGTGGTAAAATCAGGAAGAGATCTGTAACTCATAAAATGTTCTGTAACTTTTGTTATGACCACCTGCTAATGAGAAGATACAGTGATAACTCATTTGATCAGTGGTTGCTATTTGGAAATACGCATATGTATATGCTTATATACATGAAGAAGTGTAGAATACTCATACACCTATATTAAAAGCAGAGCAGAACTACCAAATATAATGTAAATAGCATCCAAACATATAACTATGCAAAAAATTATGTTATATATGTATACAGAACTATATTCAACATATTTTAATACAAGGTACAGACATGTGTAACAAACCTGCATCTTTTCCACATGATTTGTCAGATCAGGAACTATATCTGTTTTGGCCTTATTTGTATCACAAGCACTTTGCCATGTTCCTGACATGTATCACTAACCCAAGATTAAAATAGTAATAATAATAACAAAATAAAGAGAAGGAAAAAAAAAGAAAGCAATGGTCGTAAGCATTCTCAAACTGAGAATTTTGAAACAATTCTCTATATTTAGTGCCTCATTTAATTAATGTAAAAAATTCTAAAAGAATAGATTTATAGAAGAAACTACTCGGAAATGAATCTTATTCAAAAAAGCTTAATGATTAACATCAAAATCTATTCTTTGGAACTTTATGATTTATAGCAGTGTTAAGTTTCTCCAGGAATAAGTCAATACAACAAATATACTTAATGGGGTTTTCATGAACATGCCTTTTTCAATCCTGATAAACATCTTTAATGGGCCTTAAATTACTCAACACTACTACTAGGAGTCTTTGAAGTGAAGTTAGTAACTCATTATGCAGGTATCCTGATTAAATTTTAATGTCACTGTGAAATATATAGAGATAGCTTTGTCTTCAATCACAGGAAACAGGCAATGATGCTTTCAGAATGTACCTCATTACATGTCACAAATTTTCTCTAGTTACAAGTGGAAATATGCCTTTTTTGGGGCTGAATACTATTGCATGATGAAAGCCACCTTTGGGGAATATCAATATTCTGACTGGGCTATTCCAAAGGCTAGATCTTTGGAGAAACTCTTTATTCCTTAGCCATTGGGCCTTGTCAACCATAAAATACTGACGCAGAGCAAGAAAACTATATATGTAACATACCCTAAAACAGTCACTAAAGGCACCTATAAAATCAGGGAATTCAACAGCTATGCCAGCATTTTGCACCAAAGCCATAACAAGTATATTACAGTGTCATTACCTGAAACTTAATGACATCGCCATAGCATTCTGAGATTGAATATGATCAAAGGTAGTTAAGTCAAAATACATGTCTTTGCCTCTCACCAATAGGAGATAACTCAAAATCATAATCAATGTGACATGTTTTGGCCCTTTGAACAGACTCCTTTTTAAAAGATTTATTTATTTATTTAAGAAGGGGGAGAAGGAGAGCAAGGGGAAGAGGTAGAGAGAAGGGGGTCTTAAGCAGACTCCATGCTGAACATGGAGCCTGAAGCAGAGCTCAATCTCATGACCCTGAGATCATGACCTGAGCACCAACCAAGAGTCCCACACTTAACCAACTGCACCATCCTGACACCCCTCAACAGACTCCTCAAGGTGGAATTCCAGCACTAGAATATATGGTCAAACAAATACTTTAACAGGTGAGAAGCTTGTTAGGATTTCAACCAGAGACAATAAGAAAGTGTGGACTTCTACTTTGATTTCTTTATCTAGATATCCACCCAATTATTCTATGCACATAAAATTCTTTTTTTCAATATCTTTGTATCTTTTTAAGAAAATTAGATGCCTATCTCCAACTATATTCAAAACATATTTTCTAATTCATAGCATGCTTTCATTTTATTTGAAATGTACATTTACTTAAAAGCACAACTTCCTCTGATTACACAGGATGAAGGAATCCTATAACATAAGTAGGCATCATTACTAGAGAAAAATTATGATGTTAAAAACAATCAATTTTCAAAAAATATATTTATATATATTTTTCTGGCTGTTAAACTAATTAAAGATTTCAGGTGGGTGAAGGTCAATAGGCTGAATTTAAGCATGAGAGTACAAGCTGAAATTTTGAAAAGTTCTAAAGAGCGCATCTGACTTATTTCCCCAAAATGTACATTAAAAGATTTGCTTCTGAATCTCCAAGCAGACTTGATATTATTTTGGGTCTCACACCACTTTAGGTGGGAAACTAATTTCTCACATATATCCCTCTTGTGATACACTCTTGCATTTTGTAGAGTGGGTAGAGCATTGATACAAGACTTAAATGACTTCAGCTTTGCATTCTTGCTAGTAATGAACATACCTCATATTAACTGATCACTTATTGAGTTCCAGACATCATCTAGTGTTGCTTACATGTATCATCTCATTTAAAATCAGTGTCCTGTTATTACCACTGTATAGATAAGAAAATTGAGGCACAGAAAGGTAGTGTTTTTCTCTAAAAGTCACAGAGTGACTGGTGAAGTTGAGATTTAAATCTAGGATGTTTGACTCCAGAGCCCACATACTTAACTAGTATGCTATAACTAACTAGCTAGTTGACCTTGATAAAGTCACTTAACTTCTCTGGGGAACTGGCCGATTTCTGAAATCCCAAATGAGCTTGGAAATTCTGTAATCCTATGAAAATACATTACATGTTCTGTGACCCTGTATATTTTGTAATTGTGTTTTACCCACACATTCAAATGCTGTATTTCACAGCTGTTCATTCTGTTTTAGTCAATTATGTAGATTAGCCTACCCCAGACAAGCAAATACAGGCCTCTCCCCAAGGAGTCCCACTTAATATTCTCCCCTGATTGAAGGTCTCCCTCAGCATTTTTCTTCCAGCCTATGCTCTTGATTTACCTCCACAGAGTCCTGCTTAAATTAAAATCTCCAACACTCATGCATAATTGTTTTTAAAAGCTCTTTACAAGTCCTCATGTAGAGTCACATGCGCTAGTATGCTCAACTTTGTAATCACCAAAAAAAGTAAGATTGCTAGCAATCATGTTCCCATTTGACAAATCGTGCATTTGAGATTAGAGCTATTTGTACTCTTCTGCAGCTGTTTGGCCTTCTGTGACTCTTTGCTTTTCTGGAATCTTATCCTCTGTAAAGATACTGTGACCATTTAAAGGCTACACAGGTTTCTGCTACAAATCCAGGTGCTATTATCAAAGACATTTCCTTAAATAACATGTCTGTAGAACCCAAACAGCAGTATTGAACAGAACCTCACTGTGCAAGTATATAAATCCCACTCAATCAAAAATATTAATCGATATGGACATACAGTCTAAGCCTTTATTCTTCTGCAGTCAGTCCCTTGTTTACCAAGATTTCCCACATTACATTACTGATGGTCTCATCTGCAAATTGTGTGCTTATCTCAGCAATGAGAATATCCTCACTTCTTTCTAAGTTATGTCTTAAAGGAAGTCTAGTCCCTGAGAAAAAGTAATCATTCTATTTTTTGACTCATAACCTAACAACTAAAATGTGATTTCAGATCAATGTAAGGGATTTAATTGAACCAGAGCCACTTACCAACTAGAAAGACATATATCTGGGACTCAGATTATCTCAACAGTGATTTTGTTTTTGAAATTTAAAACAATATCCAGATATGCCAGAAACTTTGTGTTGCATTTGTTAAAATATATTTAAAATATTAAATTTTGATTTTTAACACATTGGAATCATACCATTTCAGAATAAGGTGATCAGTTTTCTTCTAGTCAATTATTTGTTTATTTGTTTTATCAAAGTAAGTGGTTCACAGATGCTGATTTATAGCTAGCCAGTGTCAGGCCGAGGTCACAACCTCACCTAGGTCTGCTGCCATTTCTTCCAAACCCCATCCAGTATTATTTTATAATATAAACTACACATGCTGGATGTCTTCCTTTTGCCTCTCCAGCTCCACCCTTCACCCTTCATCACCATATTCTGTGGCCTTACAGCCTAGAATGTTCGGATTTCATGAACCGTCTCCCTGATTCTCTGGCTTCAGGTTGGATTTGGCCAATGGGGAGCAAACCAGGAGTTCAGAGGAGGAAGGAAAGTGAGACCAGAGAAACTGTTTCCTGGGCTCCATTCCTGTGGAACTTGTGTCCAGATTCCCCTGTGCCTGCCTTGTTCTCCCTCTGTGTCTGGCATGCCAAGGAATGCATGGGCAATCTGCTGATCCTATCTCTGGGAGAGAGGAAGTGCTGTTCTCTTTGTAAACTTCCCTTTTAATACATTGTCTTCAAATTACCCCATTTTCAGAGTGCCATCTATTTCCTGTTGGAGACATGTATTTAAAATCTGAGGTTTTTTGAGGCTGTCAAAAAAAAATTAGAAGCATTCCATTCCTGGGTCTTTTGTCTTAGGATTTTAGGGATGAGGGGATGAATGTTTCCTCTACCTTAAATGAACTTCCCCCTTCTATGACTGCAGTCTCAGTTCATCCCAGCCCACCTAGGAAACATTCTCCCTCCACCTCAGCTAAAGTAGCCCTAACTCTCCTCCCCATTGGTCACTGTCATATCTCATTTTACTTCTTTCATTATACTTGTCATTATCTGAAATTATCCTATGCATGCATTTGTTGGTTCATTATTTTCTGTCTCCCTAGGAGACTCAGGGTCTATCTGAAATTGGGTTTTCTAGTAGACTCTGAAGGATGCTCATCAAGCATCATCACCTCTGAAAGAAAGGGAGAAGCAGCAGGACTGGACACAAAAAATGTCACTACAGGATTCAGGGCCAATGACATGGAAGTTCTGGAGGGAATATTGCCTCAGAGTATGAGGCAATGAGCCTGAAATGGCCTTTAAACCATCTCCCTCCCCACCACTGCCACACTCTCTCTCTCTCTCTCTCTCTCTCTCTCTCTCTCTCTCTCTCTCTCCTTCCTTAAGCAACTGGCATCCAACATCTGAGGAAAAGACATACCATATGAAAAGCTCAGAGAAACACTTTTTTGCCATAGATCCAGCCTTTAACATGTTCTCACAACTTATTTTCCCTGAAGTACATGGTTGCAACTCTGATAACCTTAACCAGCAAAGTAAAATACGCTTTGCTACAGTAACAGTAACATAACTGCTGTTATGTTTTAAACATGAAAAATGAATTAAAAAAACCTGCCTCCTGTCACATACTGGCAACTCACCCTGTACTTCCAATTCCAACAAAATCCACAAACATTGCAGTCTCTGGCCTTTCTGCCACTCTGATCTCTGATGGTAAAGATTTCCAACTAAATGGCAGTTTTACTATTTAAGAATTAAGTCTTTTATATAAAATAGGCACCAGATATGTGGAAACAAAGCTTGGCACCATTAGAAACCACAAATTTGTAGAAATACAAATTAAGCCATAATCATTATTGCTTATCTAATCAGCAAAAATGTAAAGGAACTATAATATTCAGTTTTACAGATTCTGCAGGGAAACACACCCTCTTATGCTGGTGGTAGAACTGTATGTAAGTTAGTACAAACTTTCTGGATGGTAATTTGACAACACTAATCAAAACCTACCAAATAACCTTTTTTCTTGAAATTCCACTTTAAGCAATTAATGTGAAAATAAAACCATGTAAAACAACATACAAGGATGTTAAGTATGACTAAACTGGGAAGAAATGGAAACATTTTATAGTTATAAAGGATAACTTATAATGATAATTAAATGCATTTTGATTTAGTAATATGACGCAATCAAAAGCACTTTGAGAAGAATGTGGACATAGCAAAGTGCTCTTGATATTTTTCAGAGGAAAAGAAAACATTAGAAAGCAGTTAAGTGCAATCTCATATTTATTTAAGGAGGTATACTGGTGCACAATTAAATGACTAAAAGTATACTAAAATAATAGTGGAAATGTAGTTGGGTTTTGTTTTCTTATATTTTCTGTAGTTTCACCATTTTTCTGATGAACGTATATTGCTTTTCTCTTTGAAAAATGTTAAGATAATTTTTCTTGTCTGCTTTAGTCTTGACCAAGACTATTCACTATTACTCACTTATTCTATTTGCAGCAGCATTTGTTCTGTATTGAGAACATTTTATAATGCCCAGGATACTTAGATTCCATAGGTTGTTGGTCAGCATGCTAATTGTGTCAAATGCAGGTGTGTCAATAAATTTCCTACGCCATTAATATGTTGGCAAATATGTCATCATTCGATTATGGATTCTCAAGGTAGAAAGGATGATTAAATGATGTACAGATATACATATATAGCTTTCTGATGAGAGAATTTCTTTCCTAAGACCTCTATAATTATTGTTCTAACTCGCACCTTTCCAGTGACTTGGAACTCACTCTTTTAAAAGGACCCTATTCCATCTTGAAAATCTATGATTACCAGAAAGTTTTTCTATATTTAACAGAAGTTTCAATTTCTTTGACTGTAAATTGTTTATCCATACACTTCGCAGGTTTTTATCTAGGGTGTGTTTTTATTTTACCTAGTGATTCATTAGAGTTTTTGAAGTTATTTTGTCATCAAAGTTATAAATCATTTATATTTTTGTTTCTTTAATTGCTTTATGTCTAGACAGTCCCTCTCCACCCTAAGACGAGATAAAGTTTTTACTATATTTGTTTCACCATTTCAAATTTTATAGTAATTCTTAAATCCATTTGGAATTGATACTGATACATTGTGTGCACTGAGGACATACCTAACATTTTTCATGGAAACAATGGGCTATGATTTTTTGACTAGCAAATTGTCATTTTTTTAATGTCCTAAGTGGTAAGAATATGGATAAACTGGGATTCTCATAATTGCTGGTAAAAAATTGATTCGAACTTTATAAAGGGCAGTTTGGTTATCAGAAACTTTCACATACTGGCCAGTAGTTTTGCTTTCTGGAAATTTATTGGGGAAAATAGAGAAGAGGACAAAGAAGCATGTACAGGATATGCAACCTTGCATGACATGTAGTTGTGAGGTGTGGAGAACACAGCGTTTGGTAAACTGATGATATAAGACTCTCATACACATGAACACAGAGATCAAAAATAGGTGTCTTGGAGATGAGCAAACAGTCTTGAGCTCAGGTCTTGATTCTGCCTCTTGCTGTCTTTCCTTGAGCCAACATTTGAAGAGGAACTGCTACAATGCAAAAGGGCCCTCTGAATCTGGGCAATTATTTATTCAAAATTCTATGGAAGCATGACCCTGAGAATCTCACCAAAAAGCAATTAAGACTCACTGTCTTTTGACTTGTGGAAGTCATTTTATGTATCCAGAGGTGTTTAGTTACTTAAGATGGAGTTTTGACGTGAGTGTGCGGGGTGATGAAAGCAGGTCACAGCAACTAAAAACTGAAATCTTCAAATTAAAAAAAAATTAGAGGCTAAATTTGAAAAAGGTGTGTTGGAAAAATTCCTACTAAAACACAACTATAATGCAGAATTGTTTGAAAACACAAGAGGAAAAGAAAAAAATGTTGCCTTATACCAAATGATGGCACACTTTCTTAAGAAGTTTAGTTGACAAAATAAACAGTTAAAGCAGAATAAAGTGGTTCATAATTTTTTAAATAGGCCATTTTAAAGGTGACTTTTAAAGAAACAGAAAAAAGCTCACAAAAAAAGAATAAACACATTAAAATGCCAATTTACAATAAAAATTACTCAAATATTATTATGGTACATTGCAAAAAGGAAAGCATGAAAACAAGCACATCCAATTCTGGGGTGAAAAATGAAAATTGGTAACAGAAGCTACCATAAGGGAACAATTTCCTTTCACCAAAGCTGGGAGAAGGAAACAGAGCTGGAAGAATGTGAGAATGGATAACTATGTTAAAGAATGCCTACAGTGTCAATATTTTGCCTAAATTGCTGTATTGGTCTCTCTGTGTCTCTCTCTCTCTAGGGGAAAAAAAAAAGAATATGACAAAATGGCTTCATAATTCAGTGAAATGTTACTGGGTATTAAAACCTGAAAATTAATTGTTTAGCAAATGGCTGGATGAGTTCTGGTGTTCCAGCTGGAGAAGAGAGAGTAGACTGATAGATATAATAACAGCCTCTATTTATACGGAGGGCTCAAGGGAGTGATGATCTGCTGTTCACATTTTCTCTTATGGACCGAAATAAAGCTATGCTCATAAATTCTATCATGAAGGACGTGGAAGATTTAGGTTAAATAGAAAGATGACTTGGTTGGTCATGAGGGCTGTAAAATAGTAATATGGTTCCCCAGGGTAGATGGTAGATTTCCCTTTCTGAAGATGATGTGTAAAGAATAGGCTCATCTGTCAGAGTGATGAAGGCGGGGCGGGGGGGGGCAACCATCGCACAAGGAGAGTCTCAGTGACAGGCTGTACTTTCTGGTTCACTAAAGCAGCATCTATCTTTAATTTTCAGCTACCGAAGCAACGCCTAAATCCTTTGCAGCCTCAGCACACCTTTGCTAATTTGGCTTGTAATGGATTTTAGCTTAATAAAACAGACAATAACTTGAAGACTCGCTAAATGTAATTAAATAACTAAAGAGTTGTAATACAGCCTATAAACGTTAAAGTATTTCAATGCAAGCTTAATGACAACAAAGGCTAGGTAAAGATCTATTTCTGTCAAGTAATTATTAACAAAACCATTCAAGACTGTCCTTACAGCACTGGGATACAACATTATATGTTGGTCATAATTTTTATGCTCAGTGTTCACATTAGTTAAGGCAATTGTGGTGGTGTAATACTACAATGTTGCTAAGGAGTAATTATTTCTAGAGCAATTATTTTTAAGTAATTAAGATGTATTATATCACTGTGACATAACCGATTTTATATTTACTTTCTCAATAAATTTCTTGTCTTTCCCAACCCTCACCCCCACCCCAAAGCACATTCAACTGTCTTTTCTTGACAGGAAAAAAATAGTCTAATAATTGCCAAATGCACACCATTCTGGAGAGAAATACAGTGCAACAAACTAATGCCTATTAATTCTTAACCTACCATTAGAGAGTTAAAGAGAGTATAAGGACTTTGAGTTGGGTACGTATTAATTTAAAAACCTAAAACTTGCAAGTTTATTATAATTTGGTAAATGAGTTTGAGAAAGATTTAAGCTCCTGAATTATAATATAGCTGAGTGACAGTAAAGAATTGATCGATATCTACCCATCCATAGTGAGTCTACATTTTGCATGGTGCTTGCGAAGAACCAGAGAAAATATTTTGTAAAATTATTAAGATGTGGTCTTTGGCCTTAAGACCTTAAAACCAAAGCCACGATACAAGATCTAGGAAGGAACTGATCTAGGAGGATATTAACTATATAACCTTGGATTAATTAATTAATCTCTTGAGCCTCAATAATAATAATAATAATAGCATGTCAACAATAAGGACATCTACCTGTTAGTATGGATGTAAAAACCTAAACAATACATAGAAATTGTTTAGCATTCCTACAATAATATAGCATTATTATATATAGCATATACATATACATATAGCATATACAATATAGCATATTACAACAATAAGCATTCCTACAAACTTTAGCTATAAATATAATTATATTTATTTTTACTTATATTTATTATTATTAGGCATGTTTGTTAATTATGAATAATTTATATTATAAGATCTCCAGTAAGGAAGATGATTGGAAACTGAAGTATCCACTGTAGAGATCAGCTAGGTGATGGAGAATAGATAAGATTTTGTTAGACAGAATGTAGCTAGGAGGATTTTCTCATCAGCATGGCACAGGGAGGGCCCATGCTCAGAGCCAGGACATATGGGTAAAACTGATAGAGAAACTTGCGTGGCAAGCAAATTGGTTGAGATTCATACCTGACTGAGAGGCTGGATGTAGTGGTTGACCTTACATTCCAGGCAACTTAGTTTATATTTTATCCACTGAAAATTGCAGAACATGGTATGATATAATATGAAACAAAGTGATAAAATTATGAGACACTTAAATCTGATTGATGTGTCACAGACTCAGACACCTAGAGGATCCAGTTTATGGCCTCAGTAGTCTGTGGAGTAGGCTCAAAATAAAACAACTAAGAATGGTGAGAACTAGGTTGAGCTGGAGAAAACATATCCCGTCCAAAACCGAAGTATTTCTCAGCTCCAGCTGACCGCTGCTTTGTGGGAAATAAGGCCCAATGTCTCCAACCTTTAGATTTTTAAATAAATAATTAGAAAATATAAATTTTAAAATGAGATGTCCTAATTTTTTAAAGTGCTGTGTTGTTCAAATAAAACACCTCCAGGAATTGGATATGTCCTGAGAGCTGATAGTAGGCATCCCCAGATATAATCTGTAATTTTACAAATGAAGAAAGCAAGTCCCTTTATGTTATGACACATCATAACCTGTGGATCTCACATATTGTGAGATCAAGCCCCGAACTGGGCTCAGTACTTAGCGCAGAGTTGGCTTAGAAGTCTTTCCCTCTCCTTCATTCCCTCCCACCACTCTCTCTCTCTCAAATAAATAAATAAAATCTTAAAATGTATTCTACTTCCCCCTTGACCTCACTCAGAGTCTTAAAATAGATTATAATAGTGATGATAAGAGCAGTTACCATCTACCTAACACTGAGAATTTACAAGTAATTGCTCTAAGTGCTCCATAGACATTATTTGTTTGATTTCTCATAGCACCGCTATAATATAGACATTTTTATCCACAAGTTACAGAAAAGCAAACTGTGAGAGGAATTAGTAATATGCCCAGTGTCACAGAGTGGGAAATGCCAGGTCCAGCTTGAAATCCAAGACTGATTTCAAGTACTATCCCACCTCTTTTCCAAAAATGCTAATTCTGTGTCTTTTGGAGTCTCAATTGTAAATGCAGGAGAAGTGTCTTCTATTACAAAGCTTGCTTATTGCCCAACTCATCAATTTTCTTGAAAATTTACAGTAACTCAGCTCATTTCTCTAACTGAAAATTGGCTTTAACTCACAATTTATTTTGTAGTACATTATAAAAGCAATTAATCTTAATAACAATACCATGTGTGACCCATTCTTATTTTTGCTTTAACAATGTCTGAATTTTTCACTGATCTAGATTATATGAATGTAGAGCAGTTTATTAGTAATTAGTTCTTATCATTGTTGAGTTTTAAAATTACACTTTTGGGGAAACTGACTGACTATAAATGCTCACATCAGAACATGCTTTCCTGATTCTTAAATCATTCATTCTTTCCTTGACTTTCTTAAATCAATGTTTGAAAACCAAGTTTTATGACATCACTCAAATGTTGTGATAACACACCATCGAGTTATCGAGCTCCATGTTATCCTCCAGCAACCCTACATGCTAGGTCTCATTATTTCCATTTTAAAAACAAGCAAACTAATCTCCTCAAGGGACATGACTAAGAAATAATAAACACAGGACCACATGACTCCCCTGGACATGTTCTTTCCTCTCTATTACACTAATACCAAGAAAAGAGAACCAATGCTTACACTTGCTTTTTTAAGTTTTATTTTGACCTGTGTTCATCTGCCACATTGTTTGCTTTGAGACTGTAATGAAAAATAATCTAGAACTTGAAGACATGTATTAGTACAATGGACATTGCCCTGAAACTTCCGAGATGTCCTGGCTCTGGGCATGTGCCCCATGGTTCCACACTGACTGGAGTAAAGCCTAGCCCCCAGTGAGTGTTAGTTTCACTTCGGATAAAAATATCATTGGTTCAGATCCCGGTGGTGCCTCTAACTCACTCTGTGTCAGTTAGGGTGGATCACTTAAGGTCTCAGGGACTTGCTTTCTTCATTTGTAAAATTACAGATTATATCTGGGGATGCCTACTATCAGCTCTCAGGACATATCCAATTCCTGGAGGTGTTTTATTTGACCAACACAGCACTTTAAAAAATTAGGACATCTCATTTTAAAATTTATATTTTCTAATTATTTATTTAAAAATCTAAAGGTTGGAGACATTGGGCCTTATTTCCCACAAAGCAGCAGTCAGCTGGAGCTGAGAAATACTTCGGTTTTGGACGGGATATGTTTTCTCCAGCTCAACCTAGTTCTCACCATTCTTAGTTGTTTTATTTTGAGCCTACTCCACAGACTACTGAGGCCATAAACTGGATCCTCTAGGTGTCTGAGTCTGTGACACATCAATCAGATTTAAGAGATCTTGTCCTGAGATCATGACCCGAGCTGAAACCAAAAGTTGGAGGCTTAACTGACTGAGCCACCCAAGCACTCCTAGAATATATTTTTAAATAGAAAAAGAAAGGAGTAGTTAAAAATACTATTGCAAAAAATATTACATTTAATGCTTTGAACACATGGATAATATGATGCATTTTTGTATTAAAAGTAATGTGATTTATGTCAAAGCTAGAATAGCAAATTCATATTTATGCCTTTGTTTTACATAATTGACAGGAATGCTCTATCGAACGGCAGCTTCCATGACAACATGAAACACATTAAGTATACCTTTTATGTTTGTCCTAAAAATCAGTAAAACATCCCACAAAAACTATGTAAGAAAAGCACTCGATAAAGAGTAGTTTCTAGATTTCCTCTGCATGATTCTTATACTTCTTTCTCTAATAATGGCTTTTCTTTTTTTTCTTTAAGTAAGTTTTTAAAGATTTTATTTATTTACCTCAAAGATAGAGCACGTGCGTCCAAGCAGAGGGAGGAGTAGAGGGAGAGGGAGAGAGAGACAATCTCCAGCAGACTCCATGATGAGCACAGAGCCAATACAGGGTTTGAGCCCACAACCCTGAGATCACACCTGTGCCAAAACCAAGAGTCGGGCGCCCAACTATTTGAGCCACCCAGGCACCCATCTAATAATGGTTTTAAAGAAGAAGCACAAAGCAGTAAGAAATACAACACTTCCATCTTTAGGTTCATTTAAAAATAAATATTTAAGATTAGTAATTTCCTGAGGTGATTGTTCAATCATTTTTCTCATTCTGGGAAATACTATTTAATATTTAAAGCATAATTAATGTAAACTTTGATTTCCATAGATATTGAATTTGTAGGAATTTGTGTTCATTAAATACAAAATGTTAACTAAAGATTTTGGGAGTGTTTTATCTATCTGAGGAACTGGGCCAGGCACTCTGATAAGGAACAAGTTATATAAGGAATAATACCCTGTAGGAACCAAGCTATCAGACCATATGCTGAATTTGACCAGCCAGTTATTTCTTTTTTTAATTAAATTAAATTGAATTGAATTTTAATTCCAGTACAGTTAACAACAGTGTTAATTTAGTTTCAGATATAATTCAACAATTCCATGTATTACTCAGTGTTCATCAAGATAAGTGTACTCTTAATCCCCTTCACCTATTTCCCTCCTCTCCCATCTCTTCTGCTAATCATCTGCTTGTTCTCTACAGTTAAAAGTCTGTTTCTTCATTTGTCACTCTCTCTTTTTTCCCCTTTTGCTCATTTCTTTGTTTCTTTAATTCCACATATGAATGAAATCCTATGCTATTTATCTTTCCCTGACAGACTTATTTTGCTTGGCACTATCCTCTCTAGCTCCATCCATGTCATTTCAAATGGCAAGATTTCTTTCTTTTTTTATGGCTGAATAATGCTTATATATAAGCATTAATGAAGCAATATATAATACTGAAGATATATGTGTGTGTGTGTATATATATATATATATGTAACTGGTGGCATTTATAGGACTAGTGTTCATTAAATACAAAATGTTAACTAAACCTTGTGTGCCTCTCTTTCTGTCAAATAAATAAAAAAAATCTTTAAAACAACAACAACAAAAACCCACAAATGATTTGTCTATAGCATGCAATGCTGTTTGACAGCTTTTTACTCACAGTACTTCTTTCACAGTCCTCTCAACCCCTGCTTTGTCAATTCAGCTGATGTAATGTTCTAAATCCTTTGTTGTTACTTGACAATCTTCACAGGGTCTTCAGCAGGAGTAGATGCTATCTCAAGAAACACTTTCTTTGCTCATCCATTAGAAGCAACTCCTCATCCGTTCAACTTTTATCATGAGAGCGCAGCAATTCAGTCACATCCTCAGGCTCCACTTTTCATTCTAGTTCTCTTGCTGTTTCTACCACATCTGCAGTTGCTTCCTCCACTAAAGTCGTGAACCCCTCAAAGTCATTCATGCAGGTTGCAATCAACTTCTTTCAAACTCCTCTTCATGTTGATAGTTTGACCTCTTTCCATGAATCACAAGTGTTCTTGATGGCATCTAGAATGGTGAATCCTTGCCAGAGGTTTTCAATTTACTTTTCCCAGATCCATCAGAGGAATCACTATCTATGGCAACTAGGAAATCTATGAAATCTATGAGAACTATGAAACTGATGGCCTTATTAAATATATTTCTTAAATAATAAAATTTGAAAGTCACAATTACTTCTTGATCCATGAGCTTCTGAATGATGTTGTATTAGCAGGCACACAAAAATCTTTAATTGTGTTGTACATCTCCATCAGAACTCTTGGGTGGTCAGGTGCATTATCAATGAGCAGTGATATTTTGAAGGAATCATTTTTTCCAAGCAGTAGTTCTCAACAGTGGACTATAAATAGGTGTGCTGTCATCCAGGCTTTGTTGTTCCATTTATAGAACACAGGCAGAACTGATTAGCATAATTCTTAAAGGCCCTTAGATTTTCAGAATGGTAAATGAGCACTGGCTTCCACTTTAAGTCACCAGCTGTATGAGCCCCTAACAGGAAAGTCAGCCTATCCTTTGAAGCTTTGAAATCAGGCATTGACTTCTCCTTTCTTGCTACGAAGGTCTTAGAAGGTCTTAGAAGGTATTTTCTTTCAATTTTTGTCTACATTGAATATCCATTGTTTAATGTAGTCACCTTTATTACTTAGCTTAGCTAGACCTTCTAAATAACTTGTGGCAGCTTCTACATCAGTACCTGCTGCTTCACCTCGCACTTTTCTGTTATGCAGACGACTTCTTTCCTTAATCCTCATGAACCAACCTCTACTAAGTTTCAAACTTTTCTTCTGCAGCTTCCCCACCTTTCTCAACCTTCATATATATATATATATATATATATATATATTTTTTTTTTAAAGATTTTATTTGACAGAGAGAGATGTAGTGAGAGAGAGAATACCAGCAGGGGAAGTGGGAGAGGGAAAAGCAGGCTTCCCACTGAGCAGAGAGCCTGATGTGGGGCTCAATCCCATGACCCTGGGATCATGACCTAAGCTGAAGATAGACGCTTAATGACTGAGCCTCCCAGGCACCCTGCAACCTTCAAATATTGAAGAGAGTTAGAGCTCTGCTCTGGGTTAGGCTTTGGCTTAAGGTAAAGTTGCGGCTGATGTGTTCTTCTATTCAGACCACTGAAACTCTCTCCATATGAGCAATAAGGCTGTTTAGCTTGCTTATCGTTCATGTGTTCACCAGAGTAGCACTTTTAATTTCCTTCAATAAATGTTCCTTTGCTTTCGCAACTTGGGTAGCTGACATAGGAGGCCAAGTTTCCCTCTTATCTCAGCTTTTGACATGCCTTCCTCGCTGTGCTAAATACTGTCTAGTTTTTTATTTAAAGTGAGAGACAGATGTGTGAGTCTTCCTTTCACTTGAACACTAAGAGGCCATTGTAGGATTATTAACTGGTCTCATTTTAACACTGTTGTGTCTCAAGAAATGTGGGGGCTTGAGGAGAGGAGATAGATGAGGAGAATGAGCACATGGTGGAGCAATCAGAAGACACGCAATGTTTATCAGTTAGGTTTGCCATCTTATGGGGTGCAGTTTGTGATGACCCAAAACAATTAAAATAGTAGCACTAAAGATCACTGAACACAGATCACTGTAACAAATATAATAATAATAATGAAAACATTTGAAATACTGTGAAAATTACCAAAATGTGACATAGAGACATGAGGTAAGCAAATGCTGTGGGAAAAATGGTGCTGGTCAGACTTGTTTGATGCAGGCTTGCTACAAACCTCCAAGCTGTTTGTGTGAAGTACAATAAAGGGGAGCACAATAAAACAAGGTATAACTGTAGTTAATAGTTGAAAACCACTTACATATTCTAAAGTACAGGGTTGGCAACATGCAGCATTACCTACAAATATGATAGATTAAGTAGATTAAAAAATCATACTGCAGAAAAATGAAGAAACAATATTAAGTGAATAAAGAAAATTATCAAGAGGACATAAAACATCATCAATTTTATTTGAAAAAATATTCAAAGAATACAGAAGGAAACTTAACCTAACCTGACAATGACAGGCATCTCTGAAGGTATATTTTTCTTCAAAATTTGAAACTTTTTAAAATACTTTACTTGGGGCACCTAAGTGGTTCAGTTGGTTAAGCGTCTGCCTTCAGCTCAAGTCATGATCTCAGGGTCCTGGGGTCGAGTCCCACACTGGGCTCCACGCTCAGCAGGGAGTCTGCTTCTCTCTGTGCCCCTCAACCCACTTGTGCCCTCTCTCTCTCTCACTCTCTCTGTCTCTCAAATAAATAAAAACTTAAAATAAAAGAAAATACTTTACTTTCTAAATTTTCTATGACTAACATTTATTATTTAGGTAACTGGAAAAGGAACTCTTAGTCTTACTAAAAAAGGAAGTGAGAGAGAGAGAAAGAGAGAAATGACATTTCTTAGATAACTCCATATAAGATGGAAGGCAGAGGACTCAATAACTTTTCAAATCTCCACTGTCTCATCATTTTACAGATATATGACTTTTCAACAATGCCAACAATTATGCTGCAAATCCTATCAGTCCATGTAGCCTATAGACATGGCAGATATGGAATAATATAAAGATATATAGATACAGATGATATAGGTATAAATAGATATAGAATGATGTTTTAAATTGAATAATCTATGAACAAAATCTCTTACCTACAAAATATGTGGCTGGAATTTAAATTTACAGGATTTATTTTTCTATAATGTAGGAACTATAGCTAAGAAAGCAAATTATTCATAATTTATCTATCTTTAAATATGATAACTAATTTTTGTCAGTTATAATAACCTACATGTTCACAGAAAGTTAAACGGGCAATACAGAGTCACTGTTACAATTTCAGAAGTCAGACAGACTTGGATCCAATATTCAGTTCTGCGCTCACCAGATGTGTGACATTGGGTACTTATCTAACTTTTTTGAGCTTCACTTTCCTCTTGTGTAAAAATATCTACTTTTGGGGGGTTAAAGTATATAAAGCACATGGTATGGTGTGCCTGGTCCAAAATAACTGCTAAATAAATGTGGATTAAAATGAATGTTTAAATGACCAATAAATGAATGGAAAAAATAAAGAAACATGGAAATAAATAAAATGTCATGAACAAAAAGTATATGCTTTGTGTTAATTCGGGGAATGTATTTAAAATGACATCTCTAGTGTTGTGTAGAGTCTTCCACCAGCATATGGAGGTAGCCGCTTTGCTGGCCAGTGGCCCCATGGAAGGCCTAATGGAAACTAAACCTTACTAACTGCTATAGGGAATTTTAACGGACAGTACCGGAACTCTCCTCCTGTCAGCACAGAGAAATGGATATGGATGCACCTTCCCAGTGCTGAGCAACCTGTCCACAGCACGTGGGGGGCATCACTGTTCTGGGGACTTTGGGATTCCATGGGTAGCAACTACTCAGTGACCATTACCTGGGTCAGACGGAAAAGAATTCCCAGCCACTGGCACTCATCTACTCTACTCTGCCATTGCATTTCTTTTTCGTTGCTCTCCTCTTTTTTTGATCTTGGAGTTCCCCTCTAGCCCTGTGACATGTCTCCCCATCTGTTTGTGCAGATGGTGCTATCCAGAGAAGTAAAAAAGTCTGGTGTCCCCAAATCCCTCCTGATTCAGTTGGTTCTTTTTAACAGAGAGCAGTGGAGAAAATAAATGAGGAATTGGAAGGCACAATTTATTTTATTTATTTCTTTAAAAGATTTCACTTATTTATTTGAGAGAGAGAGAGTGCACACACAAGCAGGGGGAGGAGCAGAGAAGGAAGACCATCTCCAGCAGTCTCTGCACTGAGTGCAGAGCCCAATATGGGGCTCTATCCCATGACCCTGAGATCATGACCTGAGCCAAAACCAAGAGTTGGACCCTTAACCAACTGAGCCATCCAGGTGCCCCTGAAACCATATTTTAAAGCACAGAAAGGTAATGGTTCATATAAGGAATACATTCATGTTCAGTGTCTGGTTTGCAGTGAATGCTGTCTACATAGGTAAACCTTTATTCTGACATTCCCCCGAACAGAACTGTGCTTGCAATAGCTGACAGCACCTGAAATATAGAATTAAACCTCTCCATGCCCTCCAACCCCCCACCAAATCTTACCAGTCAACAACTACACTAATGACCTATGGAAATTTGGCTCCATGTATATTTCATACTTTTTTCTATCCATGCCTATGAAAACTGAAAACTTGCAAGGACAAAATAGCTTTTTGAAATGAAAGAAGGTTGTCACTAAACAATAGTAATTTGATTTTGCACAACTTTAAAATACTACAAAAGATGAAATTGAGCCAAGCATCCCACTCATGATGGAGAAAACAGAAGCTTGAACGTCAATCAAAAAGAACAAAATCACAAATAAAGGAAAGGTAACCTTGGGATACAGTCTCTTCTTTGACTAAGATGTCTGAGATCTTCATAATAAAATAAACACTAAAATTAAAACCTATCCAATGACACAGACTAAATTCAGTCTCTTAGGCAATTTCAGAATCTTAAGCATTCTCAAATTAGAAGGTCTGATAATCTATATTATTTGGAACTAGGCCTCTCAGAGTAAAACACTGTTTTTCTTATGCCTGGAATTTAGAAATGCGTTTTCACACCTGTGTTGATTTTGCCCTCTATTCTTTCAGCATGCATCCTCACTCAGCCCCTGACCACGCATGCGTGGACACAGGCTTTTCCTCCTTCAGAGTAACTCCACCTTCCACAAATAAGGATCAGACCTATGGTTTGTGTCATCCCCTCATCACTGGGTGATGACTGATTATTCAGAGATTAAGTAATTTAACAAGGATCCATGAACTTATCCCTAGTGAGTAAGGTTAGTGGAGCAGTGAAATGTACAATATTGTCACATACCAAATGGGTTAATCAAGAGCTAGTTGGGAGGGGAGGCAATTTTTCTCATTATCACACCATAGACCTCTTTTACATGGGCAGAAGACTGACCGCTGTGTCCCTTATATCTAACTTCCCAAAGGAAAAACCTATAATTCCATCCAAATGGGCTAGCATATTTACGATTTGTGAAAAATATTGTTCTGAGCAAATGTAAGTGCTTCTTTTCTTCACACAGTCGTCAACCCTCACTCCTCCCAGTTCCTGCCTTGCTTCCTATCACACAAACACAGAAAACATACATGTGTGCACACAGGAGCACATGCACACACACACAATTTGAAATATAGACAAGATAGTTCAAATAACATAGACATACTCTATGCTAAGCAAAGAATATGATATTTCTGCTCTACAGTCAATGAGAAACTATATGCCTTTTTAATCATAAAAGATTCGACTATCATAAATAAAAAAGGGGATGCCTGGGTGGCTCAGTTGTTAAGTGTCTGCCTTTGGTTCAGGTCATGATCTCAGGGTCCTGGAATCAAGCCCCACACGGGGCTCCCTGCGCAGCAGGAAGCCTGCTTCTCCCTCTCCTTCTGTTGCTCCCCTGCTTGTATTCCCTCTCTTGCTGTCTCTGTCAAATGAACAAATAAAATTTTTAAATAAAGGGTGCCTGGGTGGCTCAGTGGGTTAAAGCCTCTGCCTTCAGCTCAGGTCATAATCTCAGGGTCCTGGGATCGAGTCCCGCCTTGGGCTCTCTGCTTGGCAGGGAGCCTGCTTCCTCCTCTCTCTCTGCCTGCCTCTCTGCCTACTTGTGATCTCTCTCTGTGTCAAATAAATAAATAAAATCTTTAAAAAATAATAATAAATAAATAAATAATAAAAAAGAACATCTTTCTTGAATCAACAATAATGGATTTTTTGAGGTGTATGTCTGAAAAGCACTAGCTCTCATTAGAAAGTGTTTTCTCGCTGACTCATTCTGCAGTAGAAGGCTAATATGGGTCACCTAAATTCCACATTTGTACAATTCTCTTCACCTTCACATCCCTGTATATCTTTTAAAATACCACATGCACAGCAAATAATAAGGTAACATAAGAAAACACCACATCAATGGAGATTTCTACACAGTCAACTCATATTTGCATTTAAGTCACAAGTTGGAAAGCTGAATTCATGACAAATGCTGATTCTGTCTTTGTATTCAGAAAGGCTTCTTATCATCTGCTTATATAAATATCACCTCAAGTACCATCCCACTGCTAATGTACTTATCCCCACTAATAAAGAGAAATGTACACAGTGTCTATTAGGTAAGACAATCAGATTTTTTCACCTTATTAAAACATAATAATCTTTGATAACTGGGTTCTCCATGATATTGATTTGATTTGATTCTTCTCTTTTTCTCCTCTTAATTTACCTCAGAATGCAAATTCATTGTTTAAAAACATTAGATGCCATTTTGCCTGAGTCGCTCACATTGAGATAGAATGATAAATCAATTTGAGATAAGCCCTGCAGAGACCACAGATCCCTTCCAACTGATAAACAGAGTCAGGTAGTTACACTGATAAAGTAGGAAGTGCTGTAGAGAAATTGCTATTACTTATTCATTCATGCAGACATTTACTCAACAAGTAGTTTTTCATTGACTCTTCGGAGACAGGCACTGTTCAAGATGCTGGGACATAGCAGGGGAAAAATAAACAAAGGTCCTTGCTCTCATGGAGCTTATTGTTTAGTGGAATGAGGCCACTAAGAATAGTAAACAAATGAATAATGCATTTAGTTATAAAGTATATAAAATGCAGTAATGTGAAAGAGAGGAAACAGAAAGACTTAACTTTCTTCCTGTGAGCACAGGAATGTGTTCTGTCCTAAAGACCATTGTGCTTTTGTTCTTTCTAACTGGAGCACTCATTCCTCAGATCTCTGCCTGTTGATCTTCGGAAATAACATCTTGGTTCAGATGTCACTCCCAAGGTAGGACTCCAGCTCTCTCTTCCAGTCACTCTTCATTGGATCATTCATGCTGTTTAATTTTCTTCATGGAATTCATCACAATTTGCAAGTCTACATGTTTATCATTAAACATTTTTTTTTTTGCTGGTGGTTTATATATGTTTCCTTTACCAAGTATAAGCCTTTGGAGATAGGGTCAATACCTTGCTTATTCACCCCTGCACCCCCATTCCCCACCTAGAGCAACAAGAAGTGCTCACTCGGCAGTAGATTGGGTAGATTGATGCATAAATGAACTAAAACTTCAGAAACTGACTTGACTATAATGTCTACGTTTCATTAAACATAAATTAAAACACTAGTATTTCCTCATGCTTCTTTGGGTACACTACACAGACATTCCTAACATTAGGTAGTCACAATGAATAATGGCATTCAGCTATCAGTCTAATGAAAATTATGAGTATGTCTGTCCCTGCTCTGCTACATTCCAGTCCATGCACTGGGTCATTTCTCTGCATTAAAACCTGTTAAAACATGAAGGACATGGGCTTCAGAGTCAAATGGACTTGAATTCTCTTCCCAGCCTTGACATTTGAAGTTGTACTGCTTTGAACAAATTACTAGATTTGTCCAAGCCTCAGTTTTCTTTTCTATAAAAGTGAAATGATATTAATATCTGCTGGATGGGATTATTTGGGGATCAGAAGATACAATATATGTATAGTATATGATACATAACATGTACCTACTTGATCTTGATGGTTACAGTTATCTGAGTAACTATAGCAATAAATAAAGCCACAACAATTATTTATTGGGCACCTACCATGTGCTGGCTACTTTACATAATTTACATTATTTAATTTTGATCATATTCCTGTAAGTTAAGTGATATTATTATTTTTAACTTAAAGTGGTTAGGTAACATTTTAAAAAGGCACAAAACCTACAAAAAACTCTAGAACCTGTCCCTCTCCTACTATCCTATCCTATTTCTCTTCACCTCACTATTACATATTTTTTCATCCCACCAACCTCTAAGTTTTGAGTCTCAATTTTTGGTTGCCTCATTCATCTTCATGTATCCCCAGCACCTGGCACAGTGTTGATACATAATAAGGGTTTAACACAATCATTTCATCTTGCCAAATATCATCCAGTACTAATCATGGTAGAAAACAGCAGGATACGTCAAAGTTAGACACATGTAGCAATCTTACAATAACAGTCTATACAAAGAACTGAGTGTGTGTTGAGCACTTTACTAAGTGCTTTACAAGTATTTGTTCACTCAATCTCCCCAGTAATCCTATAAGGTGGGTACTATAAAGCCCTATATCACTGATAAGGGAACTGGAGCCTCAGAAAGACGGAGCACGTCAAGTCTGTGACAGAGAAGTCCTTGAAACAAAACAGTCAGATCCCAAACCCATGTTCTCAATACACAGCAATACTGCTTCTCCAGTCATTTTGTGTTCTGTGGCCTCACTTTACAGTGAGGTAAAAAGTACAGATGCCTCCTGCTGCTTGATGCCAGAGGCAGCTCTGGTCTTCATCCTGATCTTTTTAGTAGCTTTCCTTAGTTGTCAGACTATTACAGCTGCTAAAATAGAAGTTCTAATTATTTCCTCTATTATGGCTAGTGAGAACAATCCAACACGGAATTAATATCTTCCTCCAAGGATTTATGGCCAGTTAGCATTTTGTTGCTTTTATTCTGTCCATAAGAGTGCAGATAATGAGCTGCTTGTGAGAAATGAAATAGCTTGAGCATTTCATAATGTGGTGACTGTGATTTGAGTCATTAAGCTATTATACTGGCTTGGTTTCTAAAAGGAAGGTTTGCTTTATATGTGACCTCCAGAATAAAAAGGTAGGGATGGGTTAGAGAGTCTCTCTTATTAACCATTTAGCACATCAAGGCATTAAAACTTTTACCAAATGTCCTTTAACAAAAAATTTTGGAGGTGATATCCTTAGATTGGATAGCTTTTTAGCTCCTTTATTTTTTTTCTCTCTCCATGGGGAAGAAGGCTGAAAAATACCTCAGTGAAATAAATCTTTTTTTTTTTTACTTATGCCACAAAACAAATACAGATTTTCTTCAGTGTATTCTGGTATTTTCCCAAATAGCCTTGTAGACGAAGGTAGCTATAGTTCTAGTTATCCAAAAGTCAGAGGCACAACTAATAGCTCAGTACTTTCTCTGTTTTTCCTTCTAGAATTATTAATGGTAGAGTTAGAGTCAAGGATCTCAGTGAAAGGATGCCTGTGAATCCTTGACATGAAAGTCTACAGGTTATCGAGGTAATCATTTCCCATATCGTGAAGAAGGGTGGCTTTCAGTTTCTGGGAGCCATAGAAGCTAGGTGGCCTCAGACACTAGGTCTAATCTTACAGTGGTTGCTTTTTTCCTAGTCAAACTCCACAATATGACTATATAATTCTGAAAAAGAAGAGAATTTTAAAATCCCCTACCACCAATTTAAACTGTAGTGCATATCCTTTTCCTTGAACTTGGGGGTTCAAAAACATGAAACAAAAATAAATTTCTGCATCTAAATTGTAAAGTAGAAAATCCTTCAAGGGTAAAGGATGAAATTAGAGGTGATGATATTAATTTAAACCCAAGGAATAAACTACACATGCTGTATGTATAGAAATGTCTACAGCCTAGCCAAAAACAGTACCTAAATCCCCATTGTGGAGCCTAAGACTGAGAAAGTCATACTCATTTATTTTCAAACAGTGACTATGACAGTTTCTCTAGGGGGAAAGAAATGACTATTAGATGTTCCTTTTAGGAACCTTGGAAATTTGGGCTCTCCATTCTTCTTCCATCAAGATTTTCAGTACTTGCTTTCCTTAAGTGTCTTTTGCATCCATCTACTTGGACAGATACTGCATTTTCTCAGGCTCTGGGGAGGTGACTGAGATCATGGGCTTTGAGTTCAATTCTGAGCCCAAAACCAACCAGCAAGTTACTTGCTTCCCCAACGCTTCAGTATTCTCAAGCATAAAATAGAAGTAACAGAAGCTTGTCTTACAGGGTTATTTAATGCAGACAATTCAGGGTGTGACATATAGAAAACTCGGTACACGTTACTACTCCTACTGCTAACACTACCACAACCCTTGCAATTAAACTGCTCATTTATATTTGCTTTGAAACGTTCGTTGTCTAATTAAAACTCTGCCATGAATTAACTCCTTACAAAGACCATCTAATCTAACTGCATTTTGCCTATTTGCCATCAAGTTTGCAAGTTGTCATCACAAGTTGCCAACAAAATTCAATGATTTCATGAAATCAGAATATTACAAAAGTTACTCCCAATGTAATTGGAAAAAAACTTTATCTTTAAATTAATGCTGAGGACAGCCTGCACTGTTTGAAGGTTAGATTTATGGAAGTCCCTTCTGTTTTCTTTAGTTTTACCATAAGACAAAGAGAAGGAAAATATGTTGCTGAGATATATATGTTCAAATATACACACACATACATATATGGACACATATATATATCTCTAAACTGATACAGATGCATATTTATACCTATAAATGGAGATAGACACCTATATACAAACATACATGCAACAGCTACATTTTAATTATCCATTAGGAAATATTTTGCTTAAAATAAAATAGAATATTTAATTTAAATTAATTAAAAAGTGAAGATCTGGCTTCTTTCCATGATGAGAATATTCTTGTGACTCAGAGAGTTCACTTCCAGTGGAGTCAGGAATATGCAAGTGTCATCTCCGGATGTGCTATGTGTAGCAAAGCTGTATACAGCTATGTTCACAAGCCTACGAATAATGGATCCTCAATGAGATTTAATGCTTCTTCCCTTTGCAGACAAGGCCCACTTCAATGGCACCATAGTACTCATTCTTGAGGCCCATAATATGAGACCCATGTCTCTATAGGGAGTAGAACTGGCGTCTTCCCTGCTTTGAAACACTTAGAGTCTCTGACCATTCATCTTTTCCCCAGCAGCCCTTTTGACATCTTTGGTTTCCGTTCTGCCACATCCAGCTATCATTTGACTTAAATCAACGAACATGAGGACAACTAGGGACCCATCTGGCTGGCATTCAAAGAGAGTCACTGACTACTGGAACATTCTGAGTCAGTAACAGTTAAAAAATGTTTAAATATTTTTCATCTAGGGGCACCTGGGTGGCTCAGTCAGTTTAGTGTCTGACTCTTGGTTTTGGCTCAGGTCATGATTTCAGGGTCCTGGGATTGAGCCCCTCAATGGGCTCTGTGTTCAGCAGTCTGCCTGAGGATTCTCTCCCTCTCCCTCTCCCTCTCCCCCTCCCCCTGTTCTCTCTCTCTCTCTCAAATAAAGAAATAAATATTTAAAAAATATGTTTTTCATCTGAAAGTTCAGCAAAACATGGCAACAGAAAGGGCCCTGGATTATTTCTTAGGGCTGGAATACACACTGCCTCCGTTTCTCAAGTCCAAAGAATGGCATGATCCTGATTCTACTTTTTAGATTTGGATTTGACTTACTTGCTGATATCAGTCAGACAATGATGACCCCAAATAACCAGATGACTCCAGTAGCAGTAGCAGCAGTAATAGTAAGCCTGGATTAGCAGTTAGGAGTTTGGGGCTCTACTCTGTGCTTTACCATTAATGGTGGGAAGTTAGACATAATCCCTTTCTTCTCTGAGCCTCCCTCTTCTTATCCATTAAAAAAGGAGGTAAACTTGGAGATGTCAGAAATCATTTCTAAATGTTTTTAATCTAAATAATTTTCTCTAATTGGGGAAAATAATGAGGAAGAAAATTTTTTTAAAATTTGAGAAGAAAGAGGGCAGGAGTCAGGGGTGAGGGGCAAGGGAGATGCAGACTCCCCACTGAGCAGAGAGCCTGATGTGGGACTTGATCCCAGGACCTTGGGATCATGACCTAAGCCAAAGGCAGATACTTAACCAACTGAGCCAGCCAAGTGCCCCAAGAAATTTATTTAAAAATTATTTATAGCTCTTTAGAGAGGCTATTTTCTATAAAACAGTATCATTGTATGCATTTTTCCCCAAGAGGAGGAGGTGGATGAAGATGATTTTTCCTTCTTAAAAGACTAAGAAAATCTAGAGAGTAGGGTCTCATACTCTGGCCATGACAACTGATATTCTTAATGAAATTTGTGTTTTTCTGCTTGACAAAAACGCAATCACTATCTCTATGAAGATGCATTCAATCAATTAAGAAATCTGAGTAAAAATTGATATTTTAATATCTGATATACTACTGAAATGTAAGGAGGGATGGCTACTTGATTATTTGCTTGTTTAATATCCTGTGGCAAAACTTTAGGAACAGAAGAAGAAGGCAAGATTAATAAAACCCTTCCTGTCTAAATTCGTTACAAGCTAACATTATCCTTTGCCATTTTCCCAATGACAGAACATACATAGCGGGAGGTGGTTGAATTGCTTTCTGCTTCCTGCTGAATTTTTCTTTAAGAATGTGAACCTTTAATCAGAAGTGACATGTTTCTGATCTAATGTTACGTATGGGAGGTGTCCGGGCATATGAAGTCAAGGCCTCCCCCTCACATCAAGAGACAAACAGCTATTTATAGATGGGTCAGCTATTACTGAAAAACTAAGCCATTCTTTCCATAAGAACTGGCCTAATAAAGCCAGCATCAGTACATCTCCAGAGCCATTTATTTAACCCATGAGACTACAAATTATAACATATTATAAGATTATAAATTGTACAAATAGCTTTGCCTGTCTCTAAAATATTAAGTAAATTTTAAATGGTAGTCCTGTATTTTGTAGCAACAACCACATATTTCTCACGTTATATCAAAACCATATACTGTATTGGGTAAAGGAATATATCTCAAATATGTCCCATAATGGCTAAAGAATGATGGGGAGGAGGGTTTTCTTGACATGCAAACATGTTTACAATATATCCGTTGTTATAAAAAAATTCAAATCACAAAATGGTATGTATAATGTAAATCTGCTTTTATAGAAAACTCCCTATATGCTTTTCTAGTAGAAAAGTATCTGGAAGACTATAAAGCAAGATACAGGTAGTAGTTATCTCTGGGTGGTAAAATTAAGGGTAATTTTATTTTCATAACAGCATTTTCTAAATTTTTAATAATAAATGTGGATCACCTCCTGATAGGAAAAGTGTTTTGTCTTAATTATGTTTGTTGAAGAGTTTTTAATATGTGATAAAATGCTTATGATATAAATAGTAAGCAGCCCAATTTGGATTCAGATTCTAAATGTTAACAAAATGTACATTGTTATATTAAAAAAAGATGTCATCATTTGACAATTCAGGTTTTTTTGTATATCAAAATGTAATGATTTTGTTTTTGTTTTCTTAATCAGATTTTTTCAAGGAGAAAAATATAATTGCTAAGTAACTGAAATACCATGTTAAGAGTACTGCTTTATGCACAATGAGATGGGAGGGTATACGCTTAAAAATATAGGTGCCATACATTAGCAAAATCATAGGACTATGGGATTTGGGGAGCTAGAAAAAAATTTAGAAATCACTTAAATGAGTAATTATAAGAATCATTAATTTTAAGACAAGGCCTCCTAATTTTTTGCCTACTGTAAATATTCATTTACTTTTGAAATCTAACAAATATCACCTATTTCAAGTAAATAACAGTCTAAATTCTATCTATATAACATTCTTTATAATGTCAATGTCAGATTAAACCTGATTTTTACCTGCTAGGGCTTTATCTGGATTCATTAACAAAAATCCTACATTTTCTGTATCATTTTCCCTTGAAGTGTTCTGAAAATGATTTGATTGGGCCAATCTTATTTGTGAATAATATATAGTTAATTTGTTTGAAATATTTCCTTTGTAAATTGCTAGGAATTCTTCTGCCTCGTCAACTGGAAAGTCGTTTGTCACCAATTATCCAGCTGGGTTACTCCTGAGAAAATATTCTTCTTCCTCCAGCTATATCTCCTGACAGAAATCTCTAAATAGCATTGTTAAAGACAAGAGGTATTTGATTTTATGATCAAATTGGTGTAATTGAGCTATCAACCAGTCAAGAGTGAAGGTGAGAATCTATATTCAAAGATTTCATTATTCTTTAGTCACAAACTATAAATTTAAGTTTCAAAAAGGCATTATTCATAACTTTGGTTAATTATTCCTTTATCCCACAGATTTTTTTAAGGATTTTATTTATTTATTTGACAGACAGAGAGCAAGAGAGAGAGAGCAAGAGAGGGAGAGAGTGAGTACAAGCAGGGGGAGCTGCAGGTAGAGGGAGAAGCAGGGTCCTCTGCTGAACAAGGAGCATGACGTGGGACTCAATCCCAGGACCCCGGGATCATGACCTGAGCCAAAGGCAGATACTTAATGACTGAGCCACCCAGGCATCCCTGTCTCCCACAGATCTTATAAATAAGTTGAGAAACTAGACACACAATGAAACATGAGGAAAAGGAAAGTCTTTTTTAAGAAATCACACAATACTGGATTAAATAATTACCACGTGCATGCTACAAGCAAGGCCCTGGGCTGGGCCTACAGGCAGCTTTTACAGGTGGTTATGCCACCTGGGTCTCAAGCCAAGCATCCATTTTTCTTGCTCCAGATTCTGTGCTGCCAAATGCAATGGCTAGAGTTAACTGACTCCAGTACACATTTTCTTTAGTGGTTCCCTTTTTCACTCTAGATATCCCTGGGCTAGATGTTTCCCATTCTCTTCAATCCATTTGCTCACTGTTCTGGTTCTACACAGCGGACCTAATGTCTTACTTCACTGAATTGTGAAAAGATAATTGAAGTAAAATTCTACAATATAAAATGGCGGCCTTGATATGTGAAGCTTCCCCTTTGCCTCCCTTCAAATATCCCCACTTTCATTTATTCATTAAATACTAACACTGAACACTTATTATCTACCAATTACTATGCTACTCCAAATATATAATTTCATTTTTAGCCTGATATTAGATTATATATTCTTTTAGATTCATTAATTATTGATTCAGAGGATGACTGGGTTGTAAAAACATTGGTATCATCTAATTTACTCCTGTTTTATATACGAGAAAATTAAAAACTGGGTAAGACATTCAAGGTTCAAAAAGAAGTTTGTTACAAAAGTACAAACTAAAACCTAAGTTTCATTATCATTATCCTTTGTTAAGGAAGTTGGTTGCACTGTCTACTTGTGTCCATTTATGTATCTGAACAACATTAAAACATTGTTCTCTGAACCTCTAATACAGTTATCAACCAGAAGTGCACTGGGATAATGGAGAGTAAGCTGCTGATCTGTGCTTTTGGTGTTGGGGAAACAAAAATCGAATCAGAATGAAAACTGTTAAAACCTAGCCTATAACAGTAGCACCTAAAATATTTTCCATATTTCTAAATCTCAATCTCCATTTCCTGAGCTCCTCAAAGCCACTGTATCTTAGTGCAAGCTTGCTGAGTGGCGGCTGTGCTGCCATCCACAAACTTCTGCTATCCAAACACAGTAGATCAGCATGAGCGTACACAGAGCTCCTGCTATGTACAGTCAGACACAAAGGGCCACTCAGGCAGGAGGACAACTGATTTGGTAAGGAGGTTATCAAGATTATAACTCGAGGGCTTTGACCGCTCCTTCCTGGATTATGGCTAGTCTGGTTGTCTATGGTCATGGATCCCACCCTCTGAGCCACACATCCTTCGAGATGAGATGACCTCATTTTCAGACATGGCTCCTGAAAGTAGATGTCATGTATAGAAGATTCTCTATCTCCAAGAGATTAGAAATATCATTTCTTGGCTACAGACCTTTAAATCTTGATGATATTTCCTGGATATTAGAATCAGACATTCCTAGGTCTCTGAAACATAACATTTTTCCTTTTCCAAATTTTATCATAAAATTTCTAAACCTACAGACAAATTGAAAGAACAGCACAATGAACACCTATATACTAATGGCAAAATTAAACAAGCATTGGGGCACCTGGGTGCCTCAGTAGCTTAAGGGTCTGATTCTTGATTCTGGTTCAGGCCATGATCTCAAGGTTGTGAGATCGAGCCCTGCATCAGGCTCTGCACTGGGCATCGAGCCTGCTTAAGATTCTCTCTCTCTCCCTCTCCTTCTGCCCTTTCCCCCTCCTCCCTTTCTAAAACAAAAAGAAAAATTAAGCAGGCATTAAAATTTTGCCTACTAGTTTCTCCTTCTTATGTTTTAATACCTGAACATTTCACTGAAGTAAACCCTACAAAAGAAGCTTACTCAGATCCTCTGAATGTTCTCTTCTCTGGCCCCCCTTGTCCCTGCCAATGTGTGTGGATCTCAATGGGAGAGGAGTTTAAGGGTGAGTAGGAGAAGAGACTATGTGGAATCAACCCTAGCAATGGTAAACTTAATTAAATTCCTTTTACTTATATATTGCAAATAAACCTCCTGGAATTGAGAAGAGAATATTCTCAATTAAATGCATTAAATTTCTAGCAATGAAACAAAACATTCTACAATTAGTAAAAACTAGAATAGGATACTTATAAATCTCCTGAAAAACCTTGCTATCAATTTCAGAATCAGAATTTTCATGTGCCTTCTCTGTCTAGTAGTGTTAATTTCCTACATGTCAGATGTGTTCAAGCCCTTTGTTGAAAGAGGGGAAGGGAGAGCAATGATTTCCTATTGTTGTGAGTTTGAGTTACAGCAGTGTCTTGTAGTGGGTCTTAATGATAAGAATGAGCAGTCATTGATGTTTTTGTCTGATTATAAAATGATATAAAGAAGCCATATTTATCATCTATATTGGTCTTCTCTTTTCCATCTCAATTCCAAAGACATCCTGATTGTTGATTTTCCCATCCATTCAACTTTGCATATATGAATTTGGAATTGACAATCTTTATTGAGTGCATTTATGGTGTAGGTGCGTTGTCAGGGCTGGGTATACCAAAGAGAATACAACTTGTTCTCTGCTTTCAAGGTGGGTGTTCCACGGAAATGGGAAGAGCAGAGGGTAATTTCTGCATGACTGCTGTGCAGATTAAGTGATTTGCTAAGCAAATGCCTCTGGCACTGGGTCTGGTGTTTAGCCAAAACTTGCCACTTGCCAGTCCTCCCCCTCATTCATCACCAAGTAGGTGTTATTTCTATGCCTCCTTCTGCCTTCTTCAGGATTCTGACCATTCTCTGTGCTTAACTCTTAAAAAGTATGACCTACAGCCTCTTTTGAACCTGCATCTCCCCCACAGCCTGCATGGTTACACTCTCATCAAGGTCTTTGTGAGTCTAAATGTTTTATAGTTCATCCCAAGTGGTAAGTTTAGTACAATATATCCATTAACACAATTCTTTCCATTAGTGCTTTCAAAGTCCACCACGTCGGTGGAATCTTTGCCGACATTGCCAATTTCTCCCTCTGCTGTTTCTCTATTTTCTAAGACACGCATGTGAGCCCTGCTCATATCCAATCCATCTGCTTACCTCCAGTGGCTGACAGAGTACACACATGCCTTTTCCATGCCTCACCCTCACCCACTTTCCCTTGGTAGCCAAATGCCACTTTCTCTAAAAATATGATCAACAAAGAAGCTGCTGGTTCATAAGCACTTAAGACAATGTGCCAGTCAGACACACTGAATATATCAGACAATGAAAACAAGACATGACAGATAAGAAAAATGTGGAAGTGAGAAGCATCCCAGTGTAGTGGTTAAGAACTGAGGCTCTGAACTTGGATCTGAATTCAAATCTCATCTTTGTAGCTAACTTGCTTTTTGATTTTAGATGTGAGCCTCAGTTTCCTCATTTAAAAATAAAGATCAAACAGTTCGTAACATATGAAGTTGTTGTAAGGATCAACTATAACAATGCATAGAAAGCATTTAACTCAATATCTGACCCTAACCCCTAATAAATGAATAATAGTATTGTTACTACTGTCATTATTATGATAAGGTAACCACACATGTGTGCAAAACAGAATTGATCAGAGACATTTGAATGTTTCAGAATTTAGAGTTTTTTCCCAATAACACAGAGGAATCCTTTATATTGTAATAATGTAATTTTTCAGAGTAAGATAGCTATCTTTTTTCTCCATTTTCTTTCAGGAAACCATCTATTGCTTCTAATATAAAATAAACTTTAGAAGAAGAAACTGTCTTACTTTACAGTTCATCCTCACCTTAACAGAAGAGCATCACAATTACTTTCCGACATAAAAGTACATTGAATAGTATAAATTTATTCTTAATAAATGTGGGATAACAACTTTATTTATTTGCAAGTCTGATTGCTCCTTGGAGGGTAAGAAGGCACAAGAAGCCTTCTTGTCATCAGAGGACCAGACCCAATTCCTGCAGCTTAGGAGTAATTTATGAAACAGAGCATCTGCCATGCTCAAACATGTATTCACCATTCAAATTTTTTCTTTCCATTTTAAGGAAGCCCTATATCTCAGCTATTTTGATTGCTTATCCTTAGTCCTTAAAGAAAGCAGCTTTAGGATCAGCAGCTGATATTAGAAAATAATTCAGAAAACCTTATTCTTAGCTAGGGCTAAGTCCCTTTGTAAACATGCTCCCTAAGCTCTCAGATGTCTCCTGGATAGGAGATTTAACTGCTTATGATAGAATTGAAGGAGGAATAAGGAAAACAGCAGAATATTCCTGTCCAATAAAAATAAATAACTATTTCATTCAGGAAAAATTCAATTTTGAAATGGACACTACAAACCTGAGGCCATAAAGAACTGTCCCATCTGGATGCAGGCGGATCATGCGGTTCTTGACAGTCACTCCATGTACAAATGACTTCTTATCATTCAGGAAGTAGGTATCTGGCACCCAGAGCTGGTCTGCCACTCTATTGTCCAGAGTCAGGTTTAAAGGTATTACATTATAGGACAGTCTCTTATCTCTCCAGGCTTGCTGGAAGTACATTGTCAAGGTATAATCCTGTGAATGTGAAAAGAAAATAGTTATTTTGTACCCAAACTTGGAAGATAGGCAAACACTTTAGTATTCATAAGAAAAGAAAATATATACAACCACACACTAGGAACACACTATTCACATACGGGCAAATATTACTTTATTAAGCCCGTTCTAACTGAACATCCACTATGTATCTGTCAGGCACCATGGCAAGCACTGAAATGAAGAAAGTATATCCTGGAAATGAAGAGAGTATATCCTGGTGAAATTTATTATATATTACTATATATTACCCAGGAAGAAAGATGGTAAGGAATAATTAGTGAATTAGACTTTCCCAAAATGGAGTACAAAAAATTGTTTTAGATGGGATACAAATACAATTATAGAAAAGTGGTTAATTTGTTATAGTATTAATTGTAAGAGTTTGTCAAGAGAATACTAACCAGTCTAATCAAGGTGGATTTCCCAGGAGAGGTGATATTTATACTGAGACTTATGTAGCTTCTTGGCTAAACAATATTAGCACAGTCAGTATTTCATAAGAATTTTAATCCCAGGATTCTGAATCATCAGGAGGCTCTTAGCTTTTGAGAAACAAGGGGTTGTTATAAACTGAGCACTGGACTTGAAGTACCAGATTCAGCATTTCTTAATTGTTTCTAGCATGTAAATTTATACAACTTCTTTTGCTTAAGTTCCATTAACTATAAATTGGACTTCTAATACATACCTGATCTAAGCAGAATATTGCTGTAACAAATGTATAGCTCAAATGGAATTTATAAACTACGAAAAGCCATATATTATGAATGAAGCATTTATATAGATATTGTGACATGTTTTATACATTCGAGGCCTATGGGTACAATGTAATTGCTCCCTCACCCTCATATGAATGACTTAATGAAAGACCAATATTCATTTCAAAAGATAATTGCCATTCTATTTTAAAATCAGTTCACAATGCTCTACTTGAGGGCTTTTGAAAAAAACCACAATCATGTATTAATCATCTCTGCAACCTGAGAGCTAGCACAGTCCTAGGGCACAGTGAGTGAATGAATGAATAAATGAATGAATATCCAATAAGGTACACCTACTGGATTTCTGCACATATCTGCATACTTTTGTAGGTAAGATACACAGCTCAATCTCTGTGAAGTTTTTCCAACCCTAAGTTTTTCCAACCCTTACTGAGATTTATACATCCTAATTTGGTTATATAATTTTAAAATATAACTTGTAATATATTACCTGCTAAAAACATTGAACAGTTTTAACAGGAAAAGTATAACCCCTCTGCAAAAAAAATTAAATATTTTCACTTGTTTCATAAACATACAAACTTTGATCTCATTCAGAAGTCAGGGTAGGATTGACTTCTGAATGAGAGGTATAGAATTGAAGTTCTATTCTAATAAAAAATTCATTAATATCCTCAAGTTATATCAAATAATTATTAGGTGAAATTTCCTTTAGTGGATCAGTTTTCAGTCAGTGCTCTGAAGTGCTCTATAATACTCGGCTTTCATAAGAAAATAGTATGAGGATCTCTAGAATAGCATCTTGATTTATAGTAAAAACAACCTTTTAGACTTCTAACTAGAAAAAGGAAAAGGACCAGATACATTTTTTTGCCTGGGCCTGTGTTACAGCCTAAAAAGTAGGACGTAAACAAAATAGGCAATTTATATGGAACTTAAGAGAACACATTTTGGGGCGCCTGGGTGGCTCAGTGGGTTAAAGCCGCTGCTTTCGGCTCAGGTCATGATCCCAGGGTCCTGGGATCGAGGCCCACATCGGGCTCTCTGCTCAGCAGGGAGCCTGCTTCCTCCTCTCCTCTCTCTCTGCCTGCCTCTCTGCCTACTTGTAATCTCTCTCTCTGTGTCAAATGAATAAATAAAAAAAAATCTTTAAAAAAAAAAAAAAAAAAAAAAAAAAAAAAAAAAAAAAAATTTAAAAAAAAAAAAAAAAAAAAAAAAAAAAAAAAAAAAAAGAGAACACATTTTGTAATTTCCAATTCTCAGAGATAAAATTGAAAATTTGGTTGTTATCTCTATTACAAGATAAAGCTATTTATGCTTCTTTGGCCATAAGCCCTGTTAAGATTTAGGGGGGCTAATATTGCTTGGAAGGTGCTGGAGTTTATTAGTAAGCCGAGATGTGTTTGGACACAGAAACTGTATTCTCTTTGGGGCTGGTACCACTGTGATAACCAGTACCATATGCTAATTCCCATTATTTGTCACAAGGCAAAGCCTGCTAAGAAATGCACCAGACAGACCCCAGTAAGTCTGCTGTCACATCAATTTTCATTTTATTTATTTTTAAATGACACATCAAATGACACTGTCAAGAGTAGAAGAAACTCCTGAACCTAAACAAATATTATTGGACTTAAGAAGAAAGAGTGGTTCTGTGTTCCATCCTCTCTCCTAAGCCTCTATCCACCCAAGATAAATCCTTTGAACATTCACATAAAAAAGTATATCCTTTATATTTAACAACCCCACCTTTTGGAAGTTGTCTCACAATTGGTTTATTCAGACTGAAAAAAAAACAAAAAACAAAAAACAAAACAAAACAAAACCAAAAACAAACCACTTCTGGATGCTTCTCAATTCACGGCATCACCATGCAAGAACTTGGATAATCATAACTAAAACCAATTGACTTTGAATGTTGACTAAGATGCAGTAAGCCCACTATAGGCTATCTCTCTCACTAATTAAAAGTAAATATCTTGGAAGCAATTTAAAAAAGAAAAAAGAAAAAAACCTACCTAAGTCTATGCAAAGTAAGAATAGTATGTAGATTGGGAAGGAAATCAAAATGTGAGGAAAGACCATTCCATTGCTGAGTTTATTGATTATTTTTTTCCTCCCTCTTTTATCTCATTAAACACATAGCACACAAAGCCCAAAGCAAATAAATGGAGAGATATACCATGTTCCTGGATTTGAAAAATATTGTTAAGGTGTCAATCTCCCCAAGCTGATCTATAGATTAAATTCAAGCCTAATCAGTATATAAGCAGGATTTTTTTTTAGATATGCAGTAGCTGATTCTAAAATTTATATAAAAAGCAAAAAAAAATGAGGATAGACAGAAACAATTTTGAAAGGAAAGAGCAAAGTTGAAGGACTCACTATCTGATTTCAAGACTCACTATTAAGCTATACTTAACACGGTACTACTGTGGTATTGATAGAAACATAGATCAATAAAATAGAAGGATCTAAAAACAAGCCCACACAAATATGCTCAATGATTTCTCAGAAGGATACAAAGGCAATATATTGGAGAAAGCATATTTTTTTTAAGCAAATAGTCTGGATCAACAGGAACATCCATAGTAAATAAATAAATAAGAACCTCACCCATACTTTACACCTTACACAAAAATTAACTCAATTACACAGACATGTAAATGTAAAAGTATAAAACTATGAGAAGAAAACATAAGAGAAATTCTCTGTGAGTATGAGTTAGGCAAAGACTTTGATATAAGCTCACAAGCACAAGCAATAAAACAAAACAAACTGGATAAACTGGACCTCAACAAAATTTGAAACTTATGCTCCATGGAAAACTCTATTAGGAAAGTAAAAAGACAAACCACAGACTGGGAGAAAATGTTTGCAATCACGTATCTGACAATGGACAGGTATTCAAAATATATAAATGTATAAGGAATTCTCAAAATGCAACAAACAACCCCATAAAAAATAGGCAAATTATGTGAAAACTTAATCAATGAAGAAACACAAATGATAAGCACATGAAGTGATGCAAAACATCATCAGTCATCACAGAAAATCAAATTAAAAACGACAATGAGATCCTACTACACACCCATTAGAAAAGCTAACATAAAGGGCATCTGGGTGGCTCAGTTAGTTAACCATCCGACTCTTGATTTCAGCTCAGATCACGATCTTAGGGCTGTAAATTGAGCCTGGTGTTGGGCTGTGCCCTGGGCATGGAGCCCCCCTTAATATTATCTTTCCCCCTGTCCCCTTGGCCCTCCCCCTCCTAAAAGAAAAAAAAAAGCTAAAATAAAAACATCAAAAAAAATTGACAATTCCAAGTGCTGGTAACAATGCAAAGCAACTGAAAATCTTACCTATTTCAAGTAAGAATATAAATTATCAGCCATTTAGAAAACAGTTGGACAGTTTCTTATAAAGTTAACATACATTTGACAAATGACCTAGTAATCTTACTCCAGTGTGCAAATATTTACAGCAGCTTTATATTAATTGCCAAAACTGGAAGCCATCTAGATGAATGATTTTCAGCAGATGAAGAGATAAATGAACTGGTACACCCATGAAATAGAATACTACTCAGCAGCAAGAAAGAACAAACTCTTGATATATGCAACATCATCAATATTTTTCAAATACAGAATATTAGGTAAAGGATACATATATGACTCCATTTATACAACATTCTGTAAAAGGTAAAACTGTAGGGGCAAAGAGCAGACTAGTAGTTCCCTGGGATTCAAGATGGGGAAAATGTTGGCTACAAAAGGCCAGCATGAGGGAATGATTTGGGGTAATAGAATTGTCCTGCATCCTAATTACAGTGATAGCTACATGAGTAGGCATTTGTCAAAACTTATGGAACTGTACACCAGAATGAGTGCATTTTTATGTAAGTAAATTTAAAAAAATAAAATTTAAAACTGCTTGAAAGAAAACATAGTCTATAGGGTCAGACACACCCAGGTTCACTCAGGTTCATATCCTTGAACTTTTCATGTGCCTCTGTTGTGGCCTTGGGTGGATCTTCTCATATTTCGACACCTGCTTTCAACTCAAAAGAACAACTAAAGTTAATTAACTTAGAAATTGGGGTAAACAAAACTGCTTTGACATCTGTGGGGAAAAAGCAGACTAATGCTACAAAATAAATCTCTTCTGTGCATACTAGGGACAAACAGCCCCATCAGGATGGGCTGAAAAGACTCCCACTAAAGTCACAATTCCTCATTGGTTTGATGAAGCAGCTTGACTAAGCAGCCCATAAGGCTGCTTCTAAAAAGGTAAAATAATTCCATTCTAAGAAACGTTTTACTGACTGTGTTCAAATACATGTTGTCACTTTAGAATCTTCTAAATGTCTAAAATATTTCTTGTATTTATTTTTTGCTACCTTTGTAACTTGTTTTCTAATAACCATGTTCAAACTTTTCCTGTTTCTTTGGCTTAATCTAGAAAATGTATAGCATGAAATAATTTGTGTGTGTATTTCTTAACTGTTTTAAGTTTTTTTTATTTTCCAAATTGCCTATTCATGCTTCTTGGAGATTTTTCTGCCTGAGTTTACCACCTGCTATTGGATATTTCAAGATAGATAGATACAGATAGAGATAGAGATAGAGGTAAATGATATAGGCATAGATATAAATAAAACATTCTTACTTTGCTATTTTCTTTTAAATTTCTTTTTATATTTATCTTAATTTTGGATTTTGAAACAGACTAGTACAGAGTTTCACACAAATTCCTCTAAAAGTAACATTTTGCAAAACCATAGAACAGCATCAAACCAGGATAGTAACATTAATATAATACCATTAACTAAACTATACACATTATTAGAATCCCACCCATTTGGTCTTTTACTGTTTCAGGATCCAATCCAAGATACTACCTTGCACTTAGTTTTTATACTCCTTAGCCTCCTTCAATCTGTGGCAGTTCCTCTTTGATGATGTTTCTGCTTTCAAGAATACTGGTCATTTTTTTTAAGATTTTATTTATTTATTTGACAGAGAGAGAGAGATTACAAGTAGGCAGAGAGGCAGGCAGAGAGAGGAGGAAGCAGGCTCCCCACTGAGCAGGTAGCCTGAGTCGAGCCTAGATCCCAGGACCCTGAGATCATGACCTGAGCCAAAGGCAGAGGCTTTAACCCACTGAGCTACCCAGGTGCCCCACTGGTCATTTATTTTGTTGAATGTCTCTCAGTTTGAGTTTGTCTGGTGCATGCTTATGATCAGATTGTTTATAGAGTTTGGGCAAGAATGTGACCAAAGCATTATATAAGGGGTACATGAATGATGTCTATATGTCTCATTACTTGTGATATTAATCTTGAACAGCTGATTAAGGTTGTATTTGCCATGCTTCTTCGCTGGGAAGTTAATCTTTTCCTTTGTAGTAAATAAATATCTCGGGATAGACACTATAGAACTGTGAAACCAGAAAGACTATCAGGCTGACTTCTATAATCAGTATAATCATTTGCACGATTTCCAAATTTCTATTTCTCTTCAGTCACCTCAACCTGAATTGATGTATTCAATCTGTTGACAATGCTTAACTATTAATAAGACAAACCAAAAGAAGTAAATACCAACATAAGCCATTTAATGTGTTTTATTATTAAATAATGAGGACTATCTTCTTGAGGATCATTCTGTCTACCTCCTCCTTTCACCAACTAGTGGAATTGTTCTGGATCCTGCTGTCAGCAATAGACTTTCACTCTGCATGTATGGTGCAGCATCTTATCCTACCTCAAGCCTGCAGACTGTACTTTGTGGTCTATATTCATAAATGGGCTTGATTTGCTGTTCAACTACAAAGCTTCAGCATTCTCTCTATCTTCAAACATCTCTGTGGTTTTCCATATACTTTTTTGTTCTCTGGACACCTTATCCTTTCTAATCAAGGAGGTTTCCCTTTCTTCTTTTAGAGCATGGCTATGTATATGAGAAAAAAAATATAAATGTGATTACATCATTTCCCACCCATTTATGTCCTTTTTCTTAGTTTTCTTTTTTGGGAGAACAGAGAATGGGGAAGGGAGCTTGTTTCGCATGTGTTTGCTCTGCCATCTGAGGACATGAGAACACCTAACAGTTTATTTTTTCAAGGAGCAGGGTTTAAAACTTATTTTCATCAGTGACAGCATGTGGGTTGTTTAATTTGCTTTACTTATTGGAACTGCATTCTCTAAGCTTGATGATAACTGCTGCTTCTGTGCTAAAATATTGAGTTTTGGTGATTAATCTTTTTTCTTGAGATCTTCTAGATAATAGTTTTGCCTCCAAAATTAGATATTTTCAGAGAAAGATCCCTCTCTCTCTGCTTAGGCTTTCATATAGTGATGGATATTAAGGAAGGTACGTATTATATGGGGCACTGGGTGTTATACACAAACAATGAATCATGGAACACTACCTCAAAAACTAATGATGTACTGTACGGTAACTAATGGCATAATAAGATAAAATAAAATAAAAATAAAAATAAATAACAAATAACAAATAAAAATTTTAAAGGAAAACCTGCAAAAAAATAAAATAAAAATTTTAGCTTTATCTTAATTACCTCTTGCTGAAATAACAACTAATAACTATATACCTATATAACCTATGTAACTATATAACAACTATAACTAGTATGCCATCATCTGTTATTTTCCTTTAATATTTTATACTAGGTCAAAATTGAGGTTTTGAGCCAAGAGACTGAGTTCCTGGCTTTTATTAGACAGAGCTAATGTTTTTTTAAGGCAGGAAAATCTGTGATTTAGTAACTGTGAGCGCAATTTTAATTTAATTTAAATATAATGCAAGTTTCATGTCAATAAAACTCCATGATAGTTTGTTCAACATAGCACATTTATCACTTTTATTATCATTCCGGGCATAGTCTTTTAATTTGGGGCATGTTTAGAAAAGTTTTTCATTGTTTCTGTTTGGAATTTCTATTTTTAAAAAATGTGACACAAGAGATTGAATTCAAAGATTGGGATGCCAAATTATTACCCTAATTATAACTTCATTTTTTACTCCTTTATGAAAGAAAAGACTTTACATCTAAGGTAGAAATTAATACTTAATTAAATATCATAAGAAGACACAGTAAGTACATAGTAAGTGCATTCTCAACATCTTAAGCTATCACCTCCTTGAAAGCAAAGAACGTTTCTTAGTCCTGTGTATGCAGACAATATTGTGCATATTTCCTGATAAACGGCAGAACTACCATTGTCTATTACATGGTACGGATTTCTCCGTGAACACTTGGGAATATGTACAGAGGTCTAAACTGTGTATATCTTTGCTCTGATATTTACATTGCTAAAGATATTTGTAGAAAATAAGCAGTATGTTTTGACAGCTTTATCTACAATTACTACAAGTCTCTTACTTTTCTGTCTCCAGTACTAAGACTCTAATTAAATCACCACCATTTGTGAGTGACTATAATGCCACTATTACTGTCTCCTTGTTTATAGCCCTTGTCTTCATAGGATAGTAGAAACATAAAGCAGTTCATGTCCCCCTTGATTAATATCATCCAGGTGCTTTTCATGGCACTTAGAATAAAACCCAAACCTACTACTAGGTCCTACATGGATGCTACACGGATGCTCTCTCTGATCTCACCTCCTACTACCTCTTTTCTTCTCTCACCTCAACTCATTAAGCTCATCTACTACTTAAGCTTTTCTCTGTTTCACAAATACCCCAAGCTCCTTCAGACTTACAAACTTTGTCTTAACAATTGACTAACTGGAAAAACTATATACCTGAGCGTAACTGGCTCTTCCATGGGATTCAGAGCTCAACTCAAAAGTCAAACCTACTCAGTAGGCCCTTCCCTGACCATCTTACTCTCAACCCCAGCAGTCCTATCACATCCTCCATTTTCATTATGTTTATAGCACCAACCATTGTTTTCAACTAATTCTATTTACTTTTTGGTGTACTTTATTTTTCATCTCTCCCAAGTAGAAGGTACATTCCTTGAAAATATGAAGCTTTCTTTATTACTATGTTCTCATGTCTAAAAAAGAGTTTAATAAAGTAGTGATACAAGAACTATCTATTGAAAGATGTAAAAGACTGAATGAAAGACAATGCACAGACATTTATCTCCTCAAAAATACTTTTTGCTATATTCGCAAAAAAATAAATAAAATAAAGACCATCAGCATGGAACTGAGTAAATACAAGAGAGTACAAATATATAATGGAATACATGTTGGAATTAAAAATAACATTATAAAGATATTTATTGACATGAATAGATGTTCTCAACATATTATTACATATTATTGTTTTTTAAAGAATACTGCAAAACAATATGCACAACATGATCCCATTTGGAATTATATAGATACATATATTTGGAAAAGGTACCTTAAAGAAAATATAAATATTAACAGTGGTCTCTCTGTATGGTGAGATAACAAGAGCTTTTTAATTTTATAAATAGGAATTATTTCTTTTTTGGTCTTATGCAAATTCAAGTTAGTTAAATATATAGTGTATTATTAATTTCAGGGTATAATTTAGTGATTTATCAGTTGCATATAACACCCAATGCTCATTATATCAAGTGTCCTCCTTAATACCCATCACCCAGTTACCCCAGGTCCCCACGCCCCCCCTCCAGCAACCCTCAGTTTGTTTCCTATAGTTAACACTCTTTTATGGTTTGTTTCCCTCTCTGTTTTTATCCTATTTTATTTTTCCTTCCCTTCTCCTATATTCATCTGTTCTGTTTCTTAAATTCCACCTGTGAGTGAATCTTATGGTATTTGTCTTTCTCTGACTTATTTTGCTTCGCATAATACCCTCTAGTTCAATCCACACCATTGCAAATGTCAATATTTCATTATTTTTGATGGCTGAGTGATATTCCATTTATATACACCTATGTATATTTATACATATCACATCACACCTGCAACAAAAACTATATAAATAATTCCTTGTTGAATTAAATTATAAAAATAGAATCTAATACTAAAAATATGTCTTTGTTTTCTGCTTATTTTGGAGATCAGCATAAAGGAAAAGGAAATATAGTCATACAGGAAAAATTCTCAGCCTTTTGGTTTGTTATTAACAAAACACATACTCCTTTGTATTGATCAAGGGATTTTATTTAAAATCACACAAGAAGTAAGATCTTTAATTGGGAAACCATTTTTCCATCCCAGGGAAATTCACAGTTAAACCATCATTGAGAAGTGAAAAATCCACCCCTAATTTCCCTTCTAAATACCAAAAGAGGAGATCCCAGACTCTTCCTCTGACACTAACTTCTGTCTTCCTCTACTAACTATTAGGAAATTTCATTTTATTATTAATGCAAAGGCTTCCTATCTGTTCCTTGTTTAATACTCAGAGAAGATGAAAAGACACACACACACACACACACACACACACACACACACACACACACACCACACCACACACCATCCACTCAAACTCCCATTAAGTCAACAGATTCTTCCAAAAAACTTTCAAAGAGACTCCACTGTTTGTAAATTCCAAACTCTTCTTTAAGGTCTCTTCTACTCTCTTCATCTCTCTGCATCTCTGTTATCTCTGTTTCCTCATCCAAAATGAATGAACAAAAATTAAGAATTTGAAAGTTTTCAGAATTTGAGTTTCAGATGTTCTGGGATTGTGTCCCTCCATTTTTATTCAACTAATCATTCTCATGAACTTTTGGGTTCAACTAAACTTTTCTACCTCCCCAACAGATCTTTACTTTCCACTTTGCTTATTCTTTTCCCTGTACCCTTCCTTGTCTGCTTTCCCAAATCCAACCCATTCTCTAAGCATTTATGAGGATTCTCCCACTTCTCCCTCTGCCACTATCCATGTTCATCCTCTGAATCCTTTAATGCAGTGGTTCGTAGCACCCTAAGCATCATTGAATTGAACTGTTACCCACTGTGATGTTAATTAGAGGAGGGGGGTAATCTCCCCAACTAAACTGTACTGTGTTCTCCAAAGCCAGAAACCATGCCATCATTTCTTCACAAAGTGACCTGAGCATCCTGTCTTTAATATAATTGATGCCTTATAAATATTTATTCATGGATACACTAAAATAAAGCTTGTTCACACTTCTTCACTTGTCCTTTTAGATTTCACATTTTGATTTTTAACCCCCTCAGTAATCATCACTCCTGAATCCACTAAGGAATTTGTTCTCCCCATGCACTGACATTTGAGAGTGAGTTTTCATTCTGTCCCTTTCCCACATGTCTCCAATACCCTCAGAGCTACTGGGTGTTTGTTGTTGTTGTTGGGTTTTTTTTTTTTTTTCAGTTTCTTATAGCTCTTCTAATTCTACTAGCAAAGTCCCCAGGGCTGAGAATGAGGATTTCTGAAGGACACATTATCTATCCAAAGTAGAAAGAACTCAGAGAGAAGTACAAATATTTCCACAAAGCCCTTTGCACATTCCTAACTCTTTAAAATTCTCAGTGTCGGGCGCCTGGGTGGCTCAGTGGGTTAAAGCCTCTGCCTTCGGCTCAGGTCATGATCTCAGGGTCCTGGAATCGAGGCCCGCATCCGGCTCTCTGCTCAGCAGGGAGCCTGCTTCCTCCTCTCCCTCTGCCTGCTTCTCTGCCTACTTGTAATCTCTCTCTGTGTGTCAAATAAATAAATAAAATCTTTAAAAAAAAAAAATAAATAAAATAAAATAAAATTCTCAGTGTCTTCCACATCTGAGCCCACAAATTGGTGATCCAATTATAGGTCATGGCAATATTTCCACATTCTCAACCTCCTAAACTAGAATGTAATGGAGTAAAACTCAGCCCCCACTTAATAGAAGCCATCACACCAGATGTTCAATTGCAGCATTTCAGAAGAAACACATGGCTGCAGCTCTGACTAATTGCTAGAGACACATTCGGGACATAAGAGCTGCACCTAAGATCACTCATAAGGGAAATCTAAGTTCAGAAGTGACTGATTATTTTCTTGTATGTGAAACTAAAATGCACATGGTCAAGACAATGAGCTCTTCCACTATTTTGCTTAGTTCACTTTGCATTTTATTACAGACTAAACTTAGCAGTGATGACGGGACTAATTCCATGGATGGCTACAAAACTAAGCCAGTATAACTGGTTATCTCTATACCTATCTTAATATAGAATGCACCCTAGTAGGGATCTAAGTTAACCCTGAGATAATCAACATCAAAATTACATTTTGTATGTATGACTTGTTCCCTATCATTTTGTCTTTTTTCTTAGTAAGTTTATCTCAAATTGCTTTAAATTTAATTTAAATTAAATTTTCTCCAATTTTAATACAGAGCATTGACCCTAGGCTAACACTTTTTACATGCATTATCTTATTAATCATCATATCTGCCTTAGAAGTTATGCATTGGATGGATTCACCACTTACTAGTTGTTGTGAGATATGGGGCATGCTACCTAACTTCCCTGAGACATCATGCTCTGTAAAACAAAGTAAATCATAGTCTGTATTAGCAAATCAGTTCACCCAAGGAAAGTGATTAGTAGAATGCTTGGCTCAGATTAAGTGTTCTATAAACATTTGCTGTTATTATCATTGTTTTCATTATTTCCATTTTCCAGGTGACACATTTGAAACATGGAGATGTGAGGGGTGCCTGGGTGGCTCAGTCGGTTAAGTGTCTGCTCTTGGCTCAAGTCATGATCTCAGGGTCCTAGGATGGAGTCCCACCTTGGGCTCCCTGCTTAGCAGGGAGTCAGATTCTCCCTTTCCTGTGGCCCCTCTCTTCTGGCTCACGTGCTCTCTTGATCTCTCTCTCTGATGAATAAATTTAAAAGATCTTAGAAAAAATAAAATGAACATAGAGATGTGAGTCACTTTTTCAATGCCACTTGGTCAATAATTTTCTAAGTCATGATTTGGTTAGGGAAATCTCTGACCATGTTTTTAGTACTACAGTGAGATGCCTCTAGAACACTGATCTTACTGCCAGTTTTGATTTTGAGTCATCATTTCCCAACATTGTTTCTATTTTACTCCACCCCCTCCAAAAAGTGAGGGAGGAAAATATATCTCTAGCTGGCTGGCTGGCTGGCTGGCTGGCTGGCTGGCTGACTGGAAGGCTAGCTGGCTGGCTGGCTAGCTATCTTCAAAGTTACATAGGAGAACAAAGAAACTAGAACAATCATGGGCATATATAAATTATTTCTCAAGGGGAAAAGGTAAACGTTGATCCTTAAAAATTCTTTGGGATTTGAATACTGAAGTTGTATATTTATGCACATCTTCCTGCATAAACATACAGAGACTCAATTTTACACCAAAGGTGATTGCATCAACTCCCTTTCACCCTGCATAATGCTTAAAATAGCTCTGGTTTTGGCAGAGTGTATACCTTACTAATGAGAAGCCCAAGGTAATTAGAGGGACTGGAGGGTATGATCTGTAATGGACTTATTCAGAAATAATTCAATTGGAAAACTATTTTCAGCAAACTAAAGCATGCTCAACTTAGATAAGAAAGAAAGGGAGGGAAAATAGTAAGTGCTGTTAAGGATGTGGAGAAATTAGAACCCTTGTGCACTCTTGGTGGGAATGTAAAGTGATGCAGTTGCTGTAGAAAACAGCATGGTAGCTCTTCAAAATATTAAAAAGAATTACTATATGATTCAGCAATCCCACTTCTGGGTATATATCCAAAAAAAAAAAACCTTGAAAGCAGGATCTTTAAGAGATATTTGCCCACCCATGTTTATAGCAGCATTATTCACAATAGCCAAGAGGTGAAAGCAGCCCAAATATCCATTAATGGAGGAATAAACAAAATGTAGCATATATAATGGATTATTTTTCCACCTTTTAAAGGAAGAAAATTCTGGCACATGTTACAAAATGGATGAAATTTGAAGATATTATGCTAAGTGAAACAAGTCAGACAAAGAAACAGATAATGTATGATTCTGTTCATATGAGATATCTAAAGTGGTCAAATTCACAGAAACAGAAAATACAGTGGTGTTTTCTAGGGAGTGGGAGGAGAAAGAAGAGTAGAGTTATTTAATGGGTATAGTTTCAGTTTTGCAAGATGGAAAATTCTGTAGACTGGTGAAAATCTACAAACAATATAAATATACTTAATATTACTTAACTGTTCACTTACAAAAAGTATATTGGGACACTTATTAGCTAAGTTACCATCTGCAAAAAAATAATCATTTTATAAAGCAATCACTTGCTTTATAATTTTAGATTTGTAGAGAGTTATTTAGTAAACCTTCCACTTTTTACATGATATTTTGTAAAAAAATGTAAGAAAAGCTGGAACTAGTCTTTCTCCCTCTTTTTGCACCAATGCATTAAGTAAAAAATTAATGTTACAAAGTCTTTGTTGCTATAGGACACAGAAAGATTGGTTTGATCAAGTTAATAGGAACAATTTTACTTGGGATATATAGATATATTTAAAATCTCCAAAAAAATAAATAAATAAAATCTCCAAAAAATTGCATTTATGGCTACTTGACATGACAGTATTATTTTTTAAAACTCACCTTGAATAACAGAAGTCACATATGTATCACCTTTCTTTTTTCAAATCAAGCAAATTCATTGAGCTATCATTGATGTAAATTAACTACAACCTTCACCAGATATGATACATCTGATGGTTGGTCTCAAAAGTGGTCTTTGAAATTACCAAGTTTTAAGAATTAATTTTCAGCATACAGCACACTGGCCAGTGGTGCATATTATTATCAAGTACATCAAAATAAAATTATTTACAAGATGCTTCTAGTGTTTTTTGGTCTCCCATGGAGTTTCCCACAATGGTGCATTAATCTGTCAGTTACAAAAGAATAACTTTGCAAGAGATTTTAGGGAAAAGGGAATAGGCAAGCAAATATTCCACATAGATTTCCATGAGAATTTATCATGATTGACTGTAATGTGTACTACATCATATTATGTGTCCTTTAAAATAAATTTGTCTTATCTTATTTATGCATACTTGCAATGGGTAGAGCTCATCCTATGTTATTTGGCTATTTTAGTTTTTCCTTCAATTCTAAGCAGTTGATTTTATGGGAAAGAGAAAAGTCTGAGGAAATGACAGACAGGAAATGCTATCTAGATCCCTTTCAATATTTTAGATGCTTATTTTTGTTCTGCTCAGCATGAGATAGGCTCATTCTTTCTGAAGCAGTAGCCTCTGAAGAGATCTGACTGCATTAAAAAGAAAGGACATTTTAAAATAAGTACACATCACTGCTTTCATACTTTTGACAAGCTTGTAGAAGCTGAGAAGGCCAATCTGCAGACCTAGGCTGGACAAAGAGAATATGCTTAGTCAATGCTTCCAAGAGAATACCTGATGTGCTAAGATGAAACAGAAATGCATATGATCACTTTTGGAGGCAAAGTCATTTTTTTTAAAAATTTGGGACCAAAGTGGCATTAGGCACAGAGCTTTGCCACTGCTCTGTCTGCATCAGATATTCTTCGTATCTACTGAATGAATCAACAGGCCAGGATTTCTGAAGTTGAAGTAGCATCCTTCTTTCTTGTGGGTATGACTACCCCCTAAATATCTGCCTTCTGCAACTATAGAGTCAGAATTTGACAAACCTATTTAAATTGTGCATCCTAACATCCATGCTAGTTCTGGCCCTGCATCATGTATAAGCATGTTTCTCAGATTTCTTTAAAAAATATGCTTATTGGTTTATATTATCATAAAACTGATTATATTATAGAAGATTCAAATACTATGTAAACATTAGGATGAAGAAAATTTAAATGGCTCAAAGTACCACTTTTCAGAGTAACCACAAACACACTGGACTTTTTCTTCAGGTAATTTCAAAGTAGTCCTCCAAGTATTACAAATTTATGGTCTTATCCTACACACACACACACACGCACACACACACACACACACCCTCTTCATAATCCTTACAACTTGTCAAGCTAATTCTAGGACTATTTTTCCCAGTCCTTGCATCTCTTCTCTCTTCATTGTCTTTTGGAGACTATCAAATGCAAGCCAGTACTATGTGTTAATTCCTGAACATAGTGGCCCCTTTTCATCCCTTCATGACCCCAGGGAATGACAGAGCCCCCTCACAGAAAGAACCAGAGTGCCTGAGTCACACACACCTGTTCAAAAAGGAACAAATGCACTCATCTGTTCAATGGGTGAGAAATAAACTTCTATTATGTTAAAGTCAGTTACAAAAGCTGGTTTTAGTCTAATGCTACAGAGAACATAGATGTTCATCTATTAAGCTCATGGATTGTGACAGAACTGGAGTTTCAACGACTAGATTACCTACCTCCTATGCAGCCTCCAATGAGAGGAGTCCTCCAGTCTCCTCTGCAAACTGGAGAGAATGGTGCCTATCTTGTAAGATTCTTGGAAGAACTAAACAGTACATGTGTTTCTGGGCCTGGTGCAAAGTAAGTGGTCAGTATTGACAATTATTATTGAAGCAAGCAAATAAAACAAATAACTATTCTTAATAGGTAGCTATTGGGGGGGCTTTGTACCAAATTTAAATTTTTTTCACTTCTTTATCATTTTGTATATTGTAATGTCCCTACTTCTCAAGAAGATTTTGAGTGGACTTGAACATGTTTGTCAGGAACAAGTGTTGAAGCAAATTAGATATACTGCAAGTATAAACTTGGTCAACTTAGGGCCACTGGAACATTTCATAAAATTCAAAAATTGCTACTTTCATCCACTAAGAAATACATAAAAGTTTATATTTTGATGATGAATATAATAATGCTTCTCATTTTAGCATACTTGAGATGATGAAAAAAACATTCTACCAACTAACTTAAAGGGCTATCAATTTGGGTTTTCAAATCAACAGTAAATGTATACTTCCATTCATGCCCAATAGGAGATACATGACATGAAAAACAAATACTAAAGAGATGAAAAGTGAATATGAAACAGTCTATACATATCTAATAACATAAATATGCATCTAGTTAAATGACAGATGCATTTAACCAAATATTTGGTTACCTATCATGTATTAAGTACTATGCCAAGTGTAATATACAGGCCCAGTTTCCCACTGTCTTATATACTAAATCTAGTTTTCCAAGAAAACAAATTAAAGGGAACTGGGTGAACAGGTTTACATATTAAATATGGCCATACAGGTGAAGAAGTCTACTGGCAGAATCACAGGGAGAATTAGTGTTAATATACATAAAGGACTTGATATAGCACAGAAACTCAATATGTGATCATTATAGTCATTCTTAGGACTTTCTCTTCAATATGTCTCTTTCTAATGATCCCACTTACTTATTTCTGAAGAGAAAAAGTTGTCATAGATGCTCTTGGGCCCTATAATAAACGGAGCTGTTGTACATCAAAATAAATTCCTGAATTTCCCCAAAGTGAAATATAAATGGCAATCTAAGATTATGTTGCACACTTCTTTATATGGCACATTTATCACTTAGGATAGGCCTGTTTACTAAATCCTTTTTCCACAGAGAGGAACAGTATCACCTTAACCAAAAGCAGAAGCGTGCAAACAATTTATTCTATTCCCAAATCTGGTATTACATGGTTAGCTTCAATCCATTCAAGGAACTTTAATAATAAACCTATGGCAAGAGTCTTACAAAAAGTTCATATACATTCTGACTCAATGAGTTTGTTTGTTTTATTTTTCTTAAGATTTTATTTATTTATATGACAGAGAGAGACACAGTGAGAGAGAGAGAGAAGACAAGCAGGGGGAGTGGGAGAGGGAGAAGCAGGCTTGCCACTGAGCAGGGAGCCTGATGCGGGGCTCGACCCCAGGACCTTGAGATCATGACCTGAGCCAAAGGCAGATGCTTAATAACTAAGCCACCCATGTGCCCCGACTCAATGAGTTTTGAGGGCAAAGTTGATTATGTGATTTTAATATTTAATACCAAACTGAAAATTCATATTCTGGAACTAGAATGATTTGGCCATTCATCTTTCCAAGGCTACAATGCAGATGAGCCAGGAGGCAAATCCCCAAACCCCCAAATTATCACAGGGAGTCTAATTCCTAGAGCTGGGAGGCCCTTATTCAGTTTGGAGTCCAGTCCTCACAACTTACAGAAGAGGAAACTGAAACCCTGAAACTTATACTCCTGCCCACAACCATAAATACATGTATGGGCTGAGTGGAGACAGAGCCCAGGGTGTCACACCATGACATCTTGTGCTTTCTCTCCATTCTCAGATTTACCATGAACAACAAGCTTCACTGCTTTCTAATTTTCTCTTCCTTCTAAATACTTTCCAAAGTTGTGGGTGGGAAGATAGCAAGAAAACATGTCCCTCATGATGTGTGCATTTGTGTCTTGATTTTAGGGATTTAGAAAATGAAACTATATACTTTCTACAAAAGGAGACCTGCCAAAACTGTTCTAAGTCCAACCAGCTATTTTCCCTGTCTTCTTTTGGTTCCATGAGGTAGAGTCAGTTCCTGATTAAAGAATTTAGATGACTTTATAGAAACATAGTTACTGTGACAGTTTTCCAAGCCCACCATCATTCCTTCTCACCTTAATTCTCCTTAAGAATCCCAAGAATCTCAGAGTGTTTCAGAGGCTGTCTCATGGAAGAAAGGAGGATCTTTAATGTGCATTAATAGTGATACTGCCTTCTCTATACGAGTTAAGTTGATCTTTGAGCCATTGTCAAATGTATTTATAGCACGGTAACTTTCCCTACATAATGTCGAACCTACAATCCCTGTCTTAAAAAGGTGGTACCCCATTAAGATGAGAAGTACACCATGGAGAATACAGTAAATGATACTACAACAAAGTTGTTTGGTGACAGATGTTGACTACACTTATTGTGGTGAGCACTGAGCAATGTAGAGAATGTTAGAATTGTTTTATCAATGTGTTGTACACCTGAAACTAATATAGCACTGTATGTTAATTATATTTCATTTTTTTACTTTTATTTTTTAAAGATTTTATTTATTCATTTGACACACAGAGAGAGATTACAAGTAGGCAGAGAGGCAGGCAGAGAGAGAGGAGGAAGCAGGCTCCCTGCTGAGCAGAGAGCCCGATGTGGGGCTCGATCCCAGGACCCTGAGATCATGACCTGAGCCAAAGGCAGGGGCTTTAATCCACTGAGCCACCCAGGCGCCCTATATTTCAATTTTTTTTAAAAAGTTGTACCTCAGAGGCATGAGTATGATCATATCAATTCCTTCAAAACATATACTTTGTAGATCAGTGACAAATATTCAAAGATACCTCTTCTGGCATAAAAGTCCATTGATCCAATATGTCTTATTAAACATAGAAGTTTGAGAAGATTATTTTATTTTGAGTTGAGCATTTTGTTCCATGTTTAATTGCCACCTATGAAGAAATTTGAAAGGTAGACAACAAGTATTCTTTTTTAATTCAGAATCTCTAGATTTCATTATATTTCTTACTTGACTCTGCCATGAATTGTCATATATATCATCAGTCTGGCCACAATGTGTTCTACACAACAATAATTCCACTAAGATGTTTCTCAAGGAAAGTGTGCTATGGTCAATTGTGTTAGGAAAACTCTATGTGCATTCTATTTTTTTCTTAGGGATTTTTTTATACTGAGAAGTCCTGTAGTAAAGAAACTTATTATGTAATTCATTACAGAATTTCTCAAACTCATTGACCATGTAATAAATAGGAACTAGCAGAATTCACACTTACGTGTGATGTTTCTGTGTTATTTAGGAAGGGCCTCTTGATTTTTCTTTCTTTCTTAGCCTGCAAGCCATACCAAGACAAAGCTCCCCTATATCTTGCTTACTGCTATGTTCCAGGGATGAATAGAGAACCTAACACATGATTGTGTCTCAAAAATAATTCTGAATGAACGGGTGGAAGGGTTCAATTATATAAAAATTGGATACAACCAAGAAAGCAAAAACAAAAAACAGATAAGTTAAAAATTCTAAAAGACTATTATCTCATCTCATTGTTGAATCAATATTGCTTAAAAATGGGATTGAAATGGATTAAAATAGATTTAAGATGAATAACTCTCAGATACATGTTGTAATCCTGGATTCAGAATTTTACTTCAGAAAAGCCCACTGTGAAGGAAAACATGAGAAAAAATTAATACAGTATGTTATAGGAGCAAACATACTAAAATAGAAAGATAGAAGTTGTTGTTATTATAAATTATGGCATGAAATAGTATAAATATATTTTATATTTATGATTTAGACTAAAGAAATCTAGATGAAAATACAGTAAGGTGTTAAAAGTGGTGGGATTATTGTGATTTTATTTTCTGATTCAACCTTCCTCTTTAATGAAAGAATTCGTTCTCCCAAATCCCTGACAGATGGTAACCCAAATTCTGCTTGGATACGTCCAGTAACAAAAATCTCTACCTGGCAAGGCTGGTATTACACTCTTAGATGATGACAATTATAAGAAATGTGCTTCCCTATGATTTTCACCCATAGAGTATACTAAAACTGATTCTATCTTTAAAAAATGTAACTGATATGTAGCTTAAGAAATGGTTATAAACTATGGCTCAAAGACAGAGGGAATGACAAAAAAAAAGTCTTATTTCATTTAAGCATGTTCCATGTTCACTTGGTTATCACTGCACCCATCTTACTTGATTCAGTCTTCAATTTTTTGCATGGATGGTTTCTTTTTCTTTTAAGATTTATTTATTTATTTGAGAGGGAGAGAAAGAGGGAGAGAGCATCCATGAGTGAGTGGGGGAAGGTCTGAGGGAGAGGAAGAAGAGTCTCTCTTTTTTTTTTTTAGATTTTATTTATTTATTTGACACACAGAGAGAGAGCCAGAGAGCACAAGCAGGTGGAATAGCAGAGGGAGAGGGAGAAGAAGGCTTCCTGCTGAGAAGGCAGACCCTGGGTTCATGACCAAAGCTGAAGGCAGTTAACCATTTAACTGAGTCACCAGGTGCCCCAGGAAGAAAGAGGCTTAAGCAGACTCTGCACTGAGTGTACAGCCAACATGGAGCTTGATCTCACAACTCTCAGATCATAACCTGAGCCAAAATCAAAAGTCAGAGGCTTAACCGACTGTGCCACTCAGGCACCCCCACATGGATGATTTCTTTGCAACTATTCTTGGATTAAAAACATCAGCCCAACATATGTCTAAAGAGATATATTTATTTCCCAAAGACATCCACATGTATTGACCATCCACTCTTGAGTAAAAAGAAGTCATCAACTTGTATTCATTTCTTCTTTTTCATGAACTCTCTTACTATGCCCTACACAGTAAGAGATGTATGATGATGTTTCTCCTGCCTGTGTTACTTTTCCTTTTCCTTCCTACCTAGCCATTTCCTCTTCATTGAGAAATTCCTATGAACCCTTTAGGTCCTAAAATATACACCACTTCTTTTCTAATGATTGATTCTCCACCTCTACCGCAGTCTTCTACCCCTGTATGCCCTGCATCTTCTACCATGTGATTAACTGGACACTTCTCCACCAATAAATGGTTCATTTCTCATAGCACAACAGAGAATCGGAGATGAGGCAGTCATACAGAAAAAAAACCATCAGCCTGGAAGAAGGACCTCCAAGTGAATCAGCTTCTTGTCCATGAATTCCCTCTCCCATCCCATTTCTACCCAACAGAAACCAAAAGTGATGCTCATTGTTTCTATTGTTCAAGTTATAAAACACTAGGCTATGTATAAAACTAAATAGCTAAGGGCACCTGGGTGGCTCAGTGGGTTAAAGCCTCTGCCTTCAGCTCAGGTCATGATCTCAGGGTCCTGGGATCGAGGCCCGCATCAGGCTCTCTGCTCAGCAGGGAGCCTGCTTCCTCCTCTCTCTCTGCCTGCCTCTCTGCCTACTTGTGATCTGATCTCTCTCTGTGTGTCAAATAAATAAATAAAATTATTTTATTTTTAAAGTATTTTATTTATTTATTTATTTGAAAGAGAGAGAATGAGAGAGCATGAGGGGGGGAAGGGGCAGAGGGAGAAGCAGACTCCCCACTGTGCAGGGAGCCTGATACAGGACTTGATCCTGGGTCTCCAGGATCATGACCTGAGCTGAAGGCAGTTGCTTAACCAACTGAGCCACCCAGGCACCCCTCTTTCCAGTAAATTTTATTATAAATTCTGGAGTAGGGATGTCTTAAGCAATCAAATTTCATGCATTTCTCAGCCTTCAAGATTAAAACCCATGTCGCGAGTAGGACAGGGTAATGAAAATATATTGTTTTGTCTTAGACTGGGCAACTACTTTTGATTTTTTTTTTTAAGTGAGACAAGGTGCACTTGGTGATTGCTAAGTGATTTTTATCCTAAAATAATATGCATAATTTAAGTTCAGGGGGCAAAAGTGAATTCTTAGACAAAATATTCCATCTCTCTTTCTTTTTTTTTTTAATTTGTTTGCTTGTTGTTTGTTTTGCTTAAATTCATTAGGGAGTTGGCATTTATATTTTTAATTTTTATTTTGAAATAAGTTAAACTCACAGAAAAATTTCAAGGGCACTTGGGTGACTGAGTCGGTGAAGCCTCTGCCTTCAAATCAGGTCATGATCCCAGGGTCCTGGGATGGAGCCCCACATCAGGTTCCCTGCTCAGCGGGGAGCCTGCTTCTCGACCTCCCTCCCTCTGCCTGCTGCTCCCCCTACTTGTACTGTCTCTCTGTCAAATAAAAATCTTAAAAAAAAAAAAAAGAATTTCAAGAGAAAAATCTTATGTACTTTTTAACTTAAATACATCAGTTGTTAACATTTTCCCACTTATGCTTTATTTCTATCTAATTTTAATTTTTTCAGCCATTTGGGAGTGAGCTACACAAATACTGCTTCTTCTAAATTTTTCAGTGTGTGTTTCGTAAGAACAAGGACATTCAGTTTCATAATTAACAGTGACTAAAATCAACTTTTTTTTTACACTATTGATGCTGTTTACATAGTTTGTCCACATTTCATCTATTAGCCCGGTAAAGTCCTTTTAGTAATTTTTCCTAGTCCTGGATCCAGTCCAGGACTGTGTATTTCAATCACAAAACAAAACAAAAAAACCTAAATAGCTAAAAAAACATCCAGGGGCACCTGAGTGGTTCAGTCAGTTAAGCATCTGCCTTGAGCTCAGGTCATGATATCAGAGTCCTGGGATCAAGCTCCATATCAGGCTCCCTGCTCAGTGGGGAGCCCCTCTCCCTTTGCCCCTCCCCCCAACTCTGCTCTCTCTCTCTCTCTCAAATAAATTTTTTAAAAAATCCAAATTCCATAGCAAGGCATTTATGTAAATGCAGAGTACATAATATATCCACTCATCTCCATCCCACAACTCCTAACTATATACAGGCTACCACTGTTTCACCTGTTTATTAAAACTAGTCTCTCTGCATCCAATCTCATTCCTTCTAACCTATGTTCTCTACATTTTGTTAGAGAAACCTTCTGAAAATTCAATTCTTATCTTGTCATTACCCTGCTTATATTTTTTTCAGTAGTGATCTGTAATCCTCAATATAAAATTCAGACTTCTCAGTGTAGCATATAAGAACTGGCATATTTTTCCAACTGGCCTCATCTCCAGAAATGTCCAAGCTCAGAGTTATTCTTCAGAACACTGAACTTATTTAATATCCTGGATCTGTTAGACTACCTAACAGCCAGACCTTTGTAAAAGCTGTTTCTTCTGCCTATATTACTTTTCCTTTTCCCTCCTATCTAGTCATTTCCTCTTCATTTGAGCCAATCCTATGAACTCTTCGGATCCTAAAATATATACCACTTCTTTTCTAATGATTGATTCTCCACCTCTATGGCAGTCCTCTACCCGTGTACACATAAAACCCTGAACTTGTCACTGTCCTGGTCATTATACTTACTATTATATCCTTAGCACTACTGATGACTGGCACAGAGTAATAATTCAAAAACATTTGTTAAACATATGGATGGATGGATAAAGCCTCCAAATACATCAAGTTAAAGGAGATAGTTGAAGATATCTGGGGAGAAGGGACTAATGCTCACATGGGCTCACTTGGTCATATGATAACAGAGCCATTACCCAAAAGGAAAAGAGAACACTTATGTATATAACTCTGGAGCTAGAAGCCATGGCTAATAGGTAGACACTTAAGAAGAAGTACCTGACTTAACAAAAGACATAATTATCTGAAAATTACAGCTATCAAGATGTATATGTCTGCTATGAAACAAAAGGAAAAGACTGCCATGCATGAGTACAGTCCAGACATAAGATTAACAAAGATCATTTGTCAGAGGGTCATTGTAGATATCAATGACGTAGAGAAGACAGAAATATCAGATGAAGACTTTAAAAAGCTCATTATAATTTCAGTTAGAGTGAGGAATCACTACTACGATACCACTACTACCACTATTGCTGCCAGCACCACTCAGTGTTAAGGGCCTAAAATGTGCCAAACACATTGTTTTGTATTTTATATAAATTACTTATAATCTTCACAATAAAGTATAATGTTATTCTCACTTTTTAAATGAGGAAAGTGAGAATTTAGTTACTTATTTAAGGAAAACAGTTAAATGACAGAGCAGGATTCAAACTCAGGACTACCTATTTCCAAGGCCTTCATAACTACAGCCTAAGGTCCAGAGACTCAAATGCTCAATACTGGGATTTAGAAAGAGAGTAGTTGACATTTGTTGCCTCGGTCTGCCCAAATTCCATTTCTTCAACTTCTGGTTATAGCAACCTAAACCTCTCCTCTGAGGAACAAATCATCTCTCCACTGTATCCATGTAATTTGGATAATGTTGACTTTCCACTCTTGAGATAAAATACACTTGGCTAGATTATGTCATTCTGTTGGTTTGCAGATGGTCATGTGACTGCAGCTAAATCAGTGAAACTCAATCCACGACTTCTGTTTCAGCAATTTGAAAAAAGAAGCTATTTGCCTTTGTGTCCTGGAATTTTGATGGTCACCATTTGGAAAGAAAGCACTTGCCTAGGAATAAAAAACAGTACAACCAAGAGATGGGAAAAGGTTACTTCCTGACCATATTATATGAGCATCTAGACTTAGCCATGCCTAAACTAAAACAATCCCTCGTCATTGTAATTATGGAGATAATGCATTTCCTCTTTGTTTAAGCCTGTTTGTGCTTTGTTTCTGTCATTGGCCATTTAAGTGAACCATACCTAACGTATGGTACACTGACCTCTGGTTAAGGTAATTGCAGACAAATGGGTTCACAATGAACTTTGAAAAATAGGTAGAATTTGGAAAAAAAAAAAGAAAAGGGCTTCCTCTTTAGTTACACAAATAATTATTCAATGGCCATCCTGTACCAGACCTGCTTAGAAACAGGCATTATGAAACTAATAAGGCACAGTTCTTGTTCAAGGTTCTCAGAGTTTGGTCTGTACATTTCATCTACCACAACTAAATAATCTCCAGAACTAAATATATTGCCCATTGAATCTAATCTCCAGTAAAATACAGACATGAAGACACTTTATCAACAATGATGGATTATGTTATAATGTACTTCACATATCACTGAAAGATTCTGATCCATCTCTGATTTGTTCCAGCCTGACTTATGTGGGCACACCATGATATCTCAGGCTGAGCACACAACAGGTTAGGCTGGAAGGATGGTGCATCAATTTTAAGTGCATTAGTTCATGACATGTTAAGTCAGCTGTGTAACATATAAATTTATATATTAACTTGGTGGCTTTCTTTATGCCACCCTGAAAAAGACTGATATGCTTTTTCCTCCCATGCAGTCCTATCTTACTAAGTCTCCTCCTCCACAGCTGGAGACAATAAATATTCATTTCAGAAAAGCATCAGCTCAACACTGGCCATCTACTGTCTTCCAGATGCTGAGAGGTCACTGTGATGAGCTGTCTCATATAAAAATTTTTGGACATCATGGAACATAACCCACGTACCCTAGCTTTTCTATATACTTTGGATACCAATAGACAATAGACAAGGAATCTTTACCAAATTTACTAAGAAGAAAGAATAAATTTAGTTTTTGATTCAACAACAAGATCGGGTAGTCCCTAAGCAAAATTCAAGATTACAAGTACCTCATTCTATAGCTGTCCTCATACTGTCTAAAAGCCAGGAATTGAGATTTTTCCAAGGTCTGCCTGACTCAGTAGCAACACAGATTCAGAAAATGTTCCTCCCTCAATTTTCCTAGTGAAAACCATTATCCCTTTGCCCGTGGTTTTATTCTAAGTAACAAGCTTATCTGAAAAATTAATTCAAGGTTTGGTGTTTTTAGCTTATTATAGAAAAATAATGTTGCTTTCCCAGATAAGTAATCACAGACCTCTCCCATATGTTTTTCCCCAAAAGTGGTAGATAATGATAAAAATTGGACTTAGGCTGGTAATGTGAGAGATCTGGGAAGTCTCAGTGAAAAAAAAAAAAAAAGCCACACATGTGAAATTGTAAATGCATTACTATTTAGGTTGAAAGCTGTTGGACTTGAATTTTTGATTTTGGACTTAAAGAGGGAAAATTCCAAATAAATTTTTGGCATATGGGGGCAAGGAGAAAGATTTGGAAAAGATCTTAAATGTAAGGAAAATGCTTCTGTCCATTGACTATAGACCACTGTTGAAAGCTCCATAGCAAAAGATATAGCACGTCCATGTGTTTGAAAATCAGGTCTGGCTCTGCTCCTTCTCAGCTGTGTGAATTTGGCTGGTCATTTATACTTTTCTCAGTTTCCTTACCTGTAAGATGAATGCCCAATTCAGAGTAGCCAGAAAGGTTAAACAAAATAACATGTAAAAAACATATAAACTAGAGCCTGCACTAGTTTATTTATTGAGTAAGCACTAAATAAATGGTAGCTAGAGTGATGGGAATTACAAATAGTAAAGAGAATTTCCTCATGACTTTACTCCTAATTAGATTCCTATGTTTTGCTGTTTTTAATACCTTAAATTTGAAATACCTAACCCTGTAAAACTATAGGTGGAAACCAGGTGATCTAGGGGGATGGGATAAAAAATCCTTAAGAACTAGAAGTAAAAAATAATGTAAAGACAAACCATAAGAGACTCTTAATCTCAAAAAACAAACTGAGGGTTACTGGGGGGTGGGAGGGTAGGGTAGGGTGGATGGGTTATGGACATTGGGGGAGGGTTTGTGCTATGGTGAGTGCTGTGAAAGGTGTAAGCCTGAAGATTCACAGACCTGTACCCCTGAGGCAAAATAATTTTTAAAAATTTAAAAAAATATTTCTACAAGGGGGAAAAAACACAAAGAAAAAAAAAGAACTAGAAGAGTACAGAATATGCTCACCTCCATTAAAATGCATATGAATATTTTCCATGTACCTTCATGCACAAGAATAATTGAACAATTTAGTAAGAGGAACAAATTAATCACTGTTCTTTCTCCATGGCTTTTTCTATTAATATAAATAATGGTTCAAGAGTCAATATGGTTTGGATGAAAAGTGGAGAGGCTTGAGAGAGTGAAACAAAAAAACCTGGCTTGACACAGATTGTTTAGATTTTTCTTTCAGTTTTGGTATTTCAGTTTTTTTCTGAAGACTTTAAGACTTTAAGATTCCAAGAGTCCTAAGATACCCTTCAAGCCACATGCTGATGTGGATACTGAGGTTCAGTCATAGGACAAGATTTCAGGCCTAGGGAGCTTTGTTTCTCAGCCTCTCTTAAGGAAGGATGTACCCCTTCTGTTATTCTGGTCTTTATTCTTCTTTACCTAGGGCTCATTATCGCACTTTATGCAGTTTTGGTGAGAAATGACTATATAAACATGGTTTTATGGCTAGAGAAATACTTACAAAACCCTTAGGGTGGGAAAAAAGTTATTGCCTTTTACTATTTTATGATTATTGGCTTTTGATTACAGAACATTTCAAGGAAATCTCTGTTGCTAAAATAGCTGATTTTTTTCACATTATGGTTATCTTTTTATTATTCCCCAAGTGATGAAATTAATTCCTCTTCTAAATTCTTGTCTAATCCATTCAGTATGCATAACACCAAAAAAGCTTTTCTCTGGCCTAAGGCAAAACATGCTTACCTGTTGCTTTGTTACAAATTTTGTGTGGTATCTCTTCGGAAGAAAATATTTACAAAGGTATATATTGATATCATAGCTGTATAGTAAGCCATAGATATTATTCCCAGCTCAGAAACAGCACTTAGCAAACTCATGAATCAGAAATCTGTTCATGGTTGTGTTGCAAAGGATAATTATATTTTACATTTTGTTAAGTGCCTATACTTCGATTATGTGTCAAGAGGTTAACGTACGACTAGAGAGCAGAAATGCCTTGTAAAGAAATGCAAGACATACTGAAATTCAAGTTGATCATCACTTGATAGTTGGAACCCTGGACTCTAATGAAACAGCCACCATTCTTCAAATGAACAGATGATTAGTGTTGAAGGTAGATGGCTACTGAGTAACAAAGCTGTAACAGACTTTCTAATCTGTTTCTTCCCTGCAGAAATGATCAGCCTAGTTTTATAGTAAACTGTATCTCAGAATATTAATATAGTAGAAGATAGAATGACCCTCAAAATTATGTACAAATATTTTTTAGAAACCCACAAAAAAGACAACACAAATGAGGCAGAATACAATAGTTAACAATTATGAAGCACATATTCCGGGTCAGCCAACCTGCATAGTTATCTCAGTTAACTAAACAACAGTCCAGTGAGGTAGGTCTTACCCACCTTTCTCCTTCTTTCTTACATATGAGGAAACCCAAGGAGGGGCAGGGTAAGTAAATGTGTCAAGTTCACAGAGATAGTAAATAAGGGAACCTGAACTCAAATCCAGGCTCTTTGACTACTAAGCTGAAATTTTCACCAATATAGCAACTTAGTGAATTGCTGACAGAAACTATACAGAGAAAAATATATCATCAGGCTCTATGATTGGGAAATACTGAAGTTGCCACACAAGTTTTTTTCTCCATACCAATTTAGACAAGTTGTAGTGAAGGTCTTATGTAATCAAGGATCAGTCTTTTGAAAAGCAAATAATAATATTAATAATAATATAATAGTATCCCAAAATGTTTCACCTTAAGCTTATTAAAAGCTCTTTACTTGACGACTACAAGACTCCAAGGACCTTTTCTTTATGACATTGAACTGTTTTTATAGATTTAAATTCTAAACTCAATCAAACATTTCCCTAAAGCATTCTATGGGTCTCAAATTATGGATCATGGGGCAGTGGATAAGAACATGTCTTTGTAGGAGGTCAGAAAATCTAATGTTTGTGCTTTAAGCATAGAAGGATGATTGCTAGACTTCAGGGAGAAAAAAAAGAAATTTGCCCCACAAATAAAAGCTTTCAGTGGTTTTGGGAGAAGGGATATGATTGTCTAAGCTGCAATGTGTTCACTTGTATAACCATTTAGGCCACTTACCTATGCTTACTTTATCTGTCTAGGAGTCTTTCAATTTCACAAATACATTTTCTGAGATTGTCTTGGATTCTACAAGCCATGGATGAAAGCAATTTTAAAAAGTATAAACAGAGGTGCATTCAGCACTAAGCTTAGCATTTTGGGAGATAGAATAAACACAGATCTTCAAAATAAAAAGTCTGGAGAAATCATCTGTGGAAACATTTTTGTGTAGTGATTGAGAATTCTGATTTAGAGACAGACAAACATAGCTCACAAGAGTGGCTTACAGTTTATTAATAATGTGACTTGGGTAAGTTATACAGGCACCTCCTAAACCCTTTCAGTGGATTATAAAATGGGGATGATTAATTCTACCTGGTAGAATCACTATGAGGCTTAATTGACATATTATTTATTAAGCTTTCAAGATACTACTCAGCACACAGTAAGTGTTCAATAAGCACCTAGAATTTATTACTGTCTGCCTAATTCCCAAGCTCTGGGCTGTTAAAAATTATCTCAGTTTTACAGAAGAGCCAAGATGAGTCTAAAATTAATGAGTAACCTGATACAGATACCATGGCCTTATACTGAATTTGTCACATAATAAGTTCATGTTAAATTTTGATAAATAGCTAATAGAACCTAAAGCACACATCTGCCTCCTGTTACATTACTTTTTCTTTAAAGTATTCTCATACCATGCTTCTAAGGGCAAGAGAAACCATACTTTCTCACATGTTTATGGTTCCTAAGTTATTTTTAAAATTTATTTATTTTAGAGAGAGACTGATGGAGAGAGAGCATGTGGGGGGGTGGGCAGAGGGAGAGGGAAATGGAGAATTTCCAAGCAGACTCCCAGCTGAGCATGAAGGCCAGATGTGGGGCTCAATCCCAGGACCCTGAGATCATGACCTGAACCGAAATAGTTGGCCACTCAACCCACTGAGCCACCCAGGCATCCTGGTTCCTAAGTTATTTTTTAAAAATCATTTATTCTAGGTCTGTTTCCAAATAGCAGTCAGAATAACTGATTTAGAACTTTTTCCCCCCATAAGCTAGGATTTCATTGCAGTTTTGAGAGATTTTTTAATGGTATCACAAACCAGGAACTCCTTCCCCATTTTTAAATCTTTTTTCAAAAAAGAAAAATCTTCTATTGGGGTAAAGCCAGTACTGCAAAATGAAAGTAATACTTACCAAATTACCCACGAAAACAAAATTAGTTTTAAAAAAGATAAAATTGCTGGCCTTGTAATTCACAGAAAAAGGTCAGGAAAGTAATAATGTAGTAGCAGTAGTAGTAGTTGTAAGGAAAAGGAGGAGAAAAAAATTTCCCAAGTATGAGTATCCCAGCAAATTATTTACAAGTATAAAAGTGTTACTATGCATAATAAAAATGAAAACTGAATAATAGTTGGAAGACTAAAATTCTTTCCCATGAAATTTAAGTCAATGACTCATGACTTGTCATTAATTAGTGTTCCTTTAAAAATGAATGATTTTATTTTCAAATCATGTTCTCAATGCAAAACTTCTTTGAAGCAAATGCAATTCACAGGACCTATGTGAATGAGACTACTGAAAAAATTAAATAAACCAATTATTCCTATGATCTTCTGATAAGATTAGTTCTGGTTCCAGATCAGAAGAAAGACATCTGAAGGTGTCATTTGGAATCTCTCCTAAGAGTCCATCAATTACTGCAGCGATTGTCCTATTCATTTGGAAAGATATATGCCCAAGGGTGTAGTGGGAAGCATCCCTTTTAGACTCTTCAAAACCAAGGAAAGTGATTAGTCTTCTAGAAGTTCATTTTAAAGGTAAGAGATATTTGCCTAGAAAATTCTCAACTTGATGAATATAGCCCATATATTACTGAAGATTAAGTCTTTTTTAAATTTATTTTTATTTAAATTCATCGTTTTATTTTTCCCTCTCTTCCCCTGTGATCCTCTGTTTTGTTTCTTAAATTCCACATACGATTAAGAGCAAGTCTTGGAGCAAATTAAGTATATTGATATTCTGATTGCATACACACTGCATTCTTCCTATTATAAAGTAGGTATTTTACCTTTTTGTGTATGTTCAGCATCATCAACAGAACCAGGGGTATCAAGAAGCAGTGACATAACAAGTTTTGATGATGTAGTAGCATCATGTGAAAATGCCAATAAAGAAAGCAGTATGTTAGGGAGGGTGACTCCCTATAACTTAGATGCAAAAACAGATTAAACTAAATTTATGCTCCCAGTAGGATAAAATGTATCTGATTATAGGCCCCTATTTCAATCTTGCTCGTTAACAACCTATGTCTTCACTACAAGACCTCAGAAAATACAAGTGATTAGTATTTTAGAAATTTAAAAAAGAGAAACTTGATTATTCTTAGTTTTAACATCAGGTAGCTAGACTCAACAAATATCTTTCGTCATACCTATAATCCAGTCAAAGAGTCTTAATTTATTAATTAAGTCTAATTAGCATCTAGGTGCTATCATTAGATGTTACTGTTAACATTTCTCTGTCTCTTCCTCTCTATAAATCAATCATGTTGATCTTATCTTGTAAATGTTTACAGAATCTAGTCCCCTCTCTCCATTCTAGTCTCTATTCCTAAATGTCCACTCTGGATTAATGCAAGGAGCAAATAAAATGTATTCCTGCTACTCATGCCACTTCCCTGCAATTCATGCCTGTTCCACAGAGCTACCAGGATCTATAATTTTGCACTTATTTCTTTTCTTTTTCCTTTTTTAGAGTTTGCTCATTTTTTAAGTTAAAAAGTAACAAACACTTGTAATACATTCAAACAGAATATAAAATGTGAAAAGTAGATGTTCTTTCTTCATCATTTTACACCCACATCCTAAAGGTAGCCACTGCAAACAGCTTGGTATAGGTCTAACGAGTTCACACTAGACATTTTTATTTCTAACAGGCATTTGCACTTCATGATACATCCCAGACATTTTTCAAATAAGTATAAATGAACTTACTTTAACATTTTTATTTCTACCTGGTGCTTTATTGTTTGGGTTTACAAAAATTGATACATTCATTTCCTCATTCAGATACTTTTATGTTGCTTTAAATGTTTGTGTTTTCTATTACAAAAAGTGCTGAAACAAATATGACGGCAAACATATATTTTTGAACTAATGAAAATATTTCTCAATTATAGATTCTTAAAAGAGTTAGCTGCATCCAGTAACATATACCAAGTAAAAGAAAGCTGCTTCAAGCTGCATTTTTAATTTTGATAAATATTGTCAAATAGCCAGCAACAATGTCCTGAATAGTTGAGAATACTAATGGTATTTTAGCATCTTTCAAAAATAAGGTGGTGTCTCTTTATTACTTTATCATTTCTTCAATAATTGCCAAGGCTGAGGAATAGTTTACAGATTAATCTATAATTAATATCTCTTCTCATTTTTCTATTTGTTGTTTCTTATTGTGAAAAATGAGATGCTTATATATTATAGATAATAACACTTTGTTCTAAGTGGTTTTTCCTTTCTTAATTCTGGAAAAGAAGTAGAGAAAAAAACCTCCTATTTTATTAATGCCATGCTTTATCATATAGCCATTAATTATTTTAGGTATTTCACCCTTTTCCCACTGATTTAAGATGTCACCTTTTCATATAAAAACTTCCATTTATTTATTTAATCCACAAATTTACTCTTTGAGATGAAAGACTCCCATTTTCTCTTTAAAAATTGAGATTTTGATGAAAATTCTATTGCCTTTTCAGATCAATTTCAGAGAACTGAGGTTTTTATAACACTGAATATATGTGATTATAAAGTTATTCAAATTCAGGCTTATTCTTCCTTTTATAAATAACTATGCATATGTCAAGGTATATTTCCAACACATTTTAATGGATGATTGCTGAAAGAAAGGAAAATCACCAGTTTTTGTATATTTATATGGTATCTGACCATCTTAGCATCCATGGAGATGAAAATATATTATTAATATAGTGTATTGCACCAATATATTTGTTAATGTTGAAGGATTCTTATGTTATAAACTACTACTTGATATGGTATATACTTCTCTAAACACACTGCTAAATATACATCTATACATCACAATTGTAATGCTTTCTAATAATATATCAAACTCAGATGCCCGTAAGAGCCCAGAAGATGGTGTAAACTAATAAAGAATTTGACTGTTATGAACTAAAAATAGATGTGTGGTGCTTAAAAAAACACACATTTATTATATATCTTTCAAATTTAAAAAATGAATTAAGTGAAAACAATATCTCTTGCTATGTGTTCATTTGTGCCAGAGTTATCTGTTCTCTGTTTTTCATTCATTTGGTAATTGTATATTGACCACTGGCTTATTATGTGTATAAAACACCATTTTAGGTACTATGGTGCTGACAGAATTGAATAAAACATGATCTCTTCCCTCTAGCAGCTTATCATCTAACCATAAACACATAATTAAAAATTATGTAAATTACTAGATTGTTACAAGCTCTGCTAAGACTGTCTGCATTTGATGATGACAAAAGAAGAATTTGAGAATTGTCTACTGGATTATGTAATAGTTGAGGAGAGATTGTGAGAATTGACTTAATTTCTCCTCTTATTTCCTAGTTCCAATATGGAAAGCAAATTATGGTGTTGTACCATATATTATCTAAATTAACTGACTAGACATAGAAATTCACCTTAACAACTGAAAAACAGTGGGGATATATTTATTCACGTGCATGTTTATTTGTACATGTATATGTTTTTGCATATGTGTGTCTAAGTGTGTATACAGGATGACTGAAGACTGAAAGCATTTTCCAGGATCTCCTGAAATATAAAGAGTAAGTTTACTTTTCTATGTGGAGAAGCATTAAATGTAAAGCCAAATTTTGCACTTCATAATCTACTTGGTATTTCTTCAGATAATATGTAATGTCCAGAGTTCCTAGAATATTGTGCATTTTCAAATCTGAAATGGTCCTTGGTGTGTTGGTTTCTTTTAAAATCCTAAAGAAAAATTCAAATTAGTAAACAAACATCTCACAGGTATTTATCATAATGCTTCCTCAAAGACAGAGTACTTTTCATTACTCAGCAACCCTGTATGTATACGAATAGTAGAAATTTAGAGAACTATATAAAGTCCTTATCACGGATTCTTGCTTCCTAACTCCATCATTCCCAGTACTTTGACCTTTACAATTTTAACTGGCTTACAAAATATACTATGTTTAAGGTGGTTGCTGTTGTTATTACTGTTGTTTTTTATAGTTAAAGCCAAGAATCACATATTAAGTTATTAATTAATATCCAACTACTCCTACAGTTATAATCCTCATGTTTTGAATTCTTTAAAAAATAGAATTCACAAGTATTATTCTGTTTTGTGTGGTTAAATGTTAGATTGATTAAACACTGTTATCATAGGAAATTTTTCTTGAATAAACTCTTCCTTACATGCTCCTGAAAGTTATCTATTACAAATGATACTATTAAAAATGATATGGATAATGAGTTATTATCCATAACAAAATACTATAGAATAAGGGCAAGCTAATTTATATAGAATAATTTAAAGCAAATAAGTAATTTAAAGCCATTGGACTTTTTTTCCTTCTGAGTTTCTGTTTCATTGATTTCAAAGAATTTTTTCAGTTTATTCTCCTATAAAAAATCTGAAGATGGTTTCCCTGAATCACCCTGAATTTCCACTCTCTTAAGGTACCCTTGAGAAATCAAATGTCAGCATTCAAAATAGTGGATTCTATACTCCAGAGGCTGAATGGTATTCAAGGTTCAATGATTAAAATTGTGGCCATAAATGGAAAATTTCTCTGCTATTATTAGTGAGGTTTCAACCATGCTATTAGCTGAACCAGAAATAAAATTAGGGATACTTTCCACAAGGAAATATACCACTCTGAAACAGAGGACAGAGTGAGACCTCCTCATGAATAGGGAGGACACGAGAAAGGGATTTCATAGTTCTATCCCCTAGGTCTTCTGCACTAAGTTGGAAAAATTAAATTGACGCAGATAAGTTGTATGTGCCTTTGATCCATTACTATAAATCTTCACATTAGACTTTTTGTAACCAAATAGCTCTTCACATTTCCATCCCTAACTGAATACTGTAAAGGTTGCTACAGTCCACTCTGGTAAGCAGAGGTGATAAGGAGGACTATTACAATGATGACAAATGCATACCACTCTTCCCTTTCCCTTTCCAAGACTGATAGAGCTTTGACAACATGCCACCAAACTGTCCTTAGTAAGGCAATGCGGGCACAACAGAAAGATTCAGAGAAACCTGGTAATGATTCCTGATTCTACTCCTTACTAGCTATGTAATTGGATATTGGACGAGTTATGTAACCTCTCTGATTCTTTCTTCCAGACTGTAAAATAGTAATCGTAATACCTCTAGTAGAGGATTTATAGAAGGATTAAGTAAATTAATCATCCAAAATTTCCAAACAAGTATAAAGTTACATAGTTAACTGCTCATTACATGTTAATTTTTCAATTTATTTTGTATCCAGATAAGTTTATTTCCCTCAAAATGTTTTTCTTACAAAAATAATCTATAGATTGTAGAAAAACTAGAAGACACAATAAGGAATAAAGGAGAAAACAATCAACCCACCACCTAGAATTAGCCACTGTTAAAAGACTGTCATATAAACTTCCAGAAAACAAATATCAATATAAACTTTATGACCATATTATACACACTATTTTGTTACTTGCTTTTAAATATATATTATGAATTAATATTTATTATTATTATTAACTTTATATTAATATATATATCTTTGATATCTTCTATATCATCATTTCAATGTCTGCAGAGGAGTCTCTTCAATTTTAGATACCACTAATACTCTTTTATTGATTAATGTGGGTTTTTTAATCTGTAAATTTTTTTCTATTAAAATTGATAAATTGGTAGGGAGTATTCTTAAATATTTCATTTTTATACACTTGGCAAAATATTTTCTTAAGGAATCCTTCATATGTATTATTGTTATTATTTGATATAACTAGTTATATCTAATTATATAATTTACATATAATATATAATATAAAATATATAATATATAATTTATATATAAGTTTTACATATATATATGTATATAACTAGTTAAAACTAGTTATATTATAAATGCTGTATTCTCCATAAGACTCATGATTCCTCAGGTGCCTTTAGGCTCTTTTTCCCTTCAAAAAGGAACTAACCCAATAATGTCCAACATTTGAGGGGACATACCCCTAAGATAGAAGTTATTAATCTTATATGTGGAGTGCTTAGAAACTGAGCTCAAAGTTATTGAAACTCTCAAGATGAGTTCTATGCTTTAGATTAAAAAAATTGCTTCAAGCTCAAAAATGATTTTCAATATGATTACTTCTTTAAAAACAGAAGGAAAAAAAAAAAACAGAAGGCAGCAGAGAATCTTAACAATAATTCACTTAGCATCTGGGAAACCTCTCCCAATCCTTGATCTTTGAGTCTTGCTGGAGGACTAAGCCTGAAGGACACAGCCCCTGGTGAGCTGATGGTCATTAGCATTGCCCAGGTAGAAAGCACCACTAAGTCTTGAGGCATTAAGATTGCTGAAGTGTTATATCTAATAGGCAGAATCTAATCTGAATTCAGCAGGGAATAATCACGTGATCTTATAGGAACTCAACTTTAAATGTACTGCCTTCTTCTTTTTTGAACAATAACTAGAATTTCCCAGTGAGCCTGGGTGGAAGACAGCCAGTCTGTGATGGGAAAGAGGAACCGTGAAGCCTGCAATATGCAATACCATAATCACGATAATAATACCAACATGGCATTCTCTACAAAACCTCTTTGTTCCCTGACAGTTCAGTTTCCTCTACACATCACATAGGCTGACTTTTGTTACTATCTTTCAAGTTACTTGACAAATATCATGTATTTTATTCACTCTCCAGCTGGGCTGCTAGCCTGTTCTTACACTGATCTTGAGTCAGGAAGCCTCCAATGATTCTGCCTCTGTCTTGAAGTGCAGCTACCACCTGCCTACATCACTTTGGGAGAAAATTTCCTTTACTTGGGTCTCTTGGTCAAACTCAAAATTATTTAAAGATTTCTTGACTGTTTGCAATATGAAATACTGGGATGTTTATTTTGGGGATGTTTAGACGTGTTTCTTAGAGAAACATTTGGAAATAATAATCAACTTTTGGAAATAAAGAGGGTAAACATAGCTTCACCCCTAATTTTCTTTGCAAAGCTACTGCAAAGTAGTGCAGTTATGAAAATACTACTTTATTGCATATGGGAAATACTAATTTAACTATGAAATTTAGAATGCTTTGCATGGATCTTTGAGCATGTTTTTACCATGAGTCAGACCCAAAGAATACAAATATAGAAGAAGTCTGACTGAAATGGATGCCTTAAAATACATCATAATTGATCCTCTTAAGTATTCACATAGCAAAGAATATGCATTACATAAGCATATTAAGTTAACTCTCCTTGGTATCAGGGACTCTCCTTTGTATCTTTGAGGAATCACTGTTCTTCCTTCCATAAACAGTTAAGACAAATTAAAAATATTTAGTTTTACATCATTCCTCTTAACCATACTTAAATAGCACCAATGCCACTGAATTTTAAAAAATAAATTAAGAACCAAAAATATCATGTTTCTGTATTTCTATTCACTCTGATACTCTGGAGCTACAATAACCTTAAATTTTGGTTAAAAAAAACTATTAAATTCCTTTCAACAAATCAAGGACAGTAAGCTATTAGATTCTTCTTGCAGTTACCCTTTTTCAAAGTTTGTGCATTAATCTCTCTCCAATAATACCCTATAAATCATTATATTTCAAAAACAATTCTATTATTCAAAAATTATTCAAATTATTCAAAAATGATATTCAAAAATAATTTCAAAAATAAGGAGTATCAGTTCTCTTATTTGAGAGAGAAAGCATGCACCACTTCCTCAGGCCTGCATTACCAGCAATAAAAGGTGGCCAAACATGAGAACAGAATCTCATCATGAAATATTTTAAAAAGAAATTTTTTTTCTTACTGAAATTGAATTATGTTAGGAGCCTACAAAGCATGCAGCATTTCTTCATCTGTAAAATGAGGGGAATAAACTAATTACTTAATCTTCCATGGACTCTTATAAGCGTTGAAACTTCATGGCCTTCTTCCAAATATTTAAGAGTTCATGATTTCACTGGATAGTTGAAATTAGTAAAATACACAGAATGCAACTATCTCTAAATAATGACATTATCAGGCCCTTTTTAGACATTGCCAATACATGTCTTTTAATGACTGTGTAACATTTTGAAAACAATCAACTAGGTAAATATTAAATACAACAAAAGTTTTTTTTTTACTAATATGAGAACCATCTGGGGAATATTTTCAATCTACCACAATGATCACTGGATAGGTGGGATAAAAAAGCATGAACTGGCCAAGTATTTTATCTTCCTTTTGGAGTGGGAGAGCAGGAAGGAACACAAACTGCAATGAACATGAAAGCTCACTAATTGCTTTGCTTATCTCTATTAAATATGTTTAATAAAGTACTATATCCTGTAGCTCTTCATACTCTATGATGAGGAAAATTGATTTCATGGTTCAAATCCTAAGCCTACTAGCTAGGACAGCAATGAAAAAAAGAAGTCGTTCCAAACAGTATCACAAGGCAAGAGGAGCAAATCTGCAAATGGAAAGCCTTGGGAATCCTGTGGATGCAAAATGACAGATTTTTAAAAATTTAAATATATAGGTTCTCCTAGGGTTCATTTCCTAAGATGCGTTTTATCACTCTGAGGATAGTCTGCTGCAGACACAAGCACTGAGGGGATCTGGGACTGAATATCCAGGCTACAACTTGCTACAACTTGCTGTCTGTCTTTAAGTATACTTTGTTTACTCAGTTTCTGTTTTCTGTGTGTTTGTTTGGTTATTTCTTTTTGTCTTTTTCCCCCTTCCATATATAAAACAAAGAGGCTGGAATAAATGACCTTGAAGTCAGTGTGAAGTAATGGAAAGAATATGGGTGTAGGGATCTGGTAAATGGAGCTCCATTTGTAAAATGGATATACTAGGATTGTTGCGGGGATTAATTGGTAAATGTATATAAAGTGACTATGATTTAAAGGTAATGCTTAATTGGCAATTGGTGAATGGACTTTTTGCTTTGCTTGTTTTTTGTTTTTTGTTTTTTTGCTATTGTTGTCCTTGATTTGTTTTACCATCTCTTTCTTACTTTATAACCCTTTTTGAATGATATCAAGCTATTAGCATGGATCTCCCTGAAGACTTCAATAATTATAGACTCATATTGTGAAAGTAAAAATCCATTTAATTCAAAGGAAATTACTCATCCAGTGATTTCTACTTCAGGCTTCATGTCATTTAAAAATGTTTCCAAACATATCAGGCAAGGTAATATAATTTATCCAAATCTTTTAATCTCAAATTATTATTTTTAATCAAATTTTTTCTGATATATGTATTTTAAAATGGGTGTGTATCATCCAGTACATGGAATGTTTTAAATAATAAATGAATTTTCAGTGCTAGTGAAACCCCTTAAAAGTTCCTGAATAAGTGATCCTGTGAAAAAAATATACATTGAAAGCTCATTGACAAATTATAAAACTATCTTGAAATCAAGAAGGAAACACAAAAGGCTACCCATGTGTATAAGATTTACTCTCCAAAAGAAATCTAAGCTTCTTTTAAAAAATCTTTTCTGTGCCAAGTCTTTGTCACACACACACACACACACACACACACACACAAAGAAGGAAAAAAGAAGAAAGGAAAAGGGAAAAAAGTGCAGTGAGTAGTATTCAAAGAATGAGAAAATAACGTGCCGTTAGCAAGGTGGAATTAATTACCTTTCAACCACAGATCTTTAAACAGACAGCTAGGTTTTTTCATTATCCATTTTAAATCACAGTAGCTTTTTGAGTGCTTTATTTTAGAAAATGTTTAACTATTCCACTTTCCCTTTTGACAATTTAAAAGATACTGACCTAATTATGCTTTTATTTTTCAATGTTAATAGCTCAGTTTTAGAGATGTAACAACTGAAGTATTCAGTGTTAAATTATTGCTATACTTTTTCAGTATTACACCAATACCTAGTGTATTTTCCAAGAATAATTTAGTATATGTATTTTATACTGATCCTGATTTTCTTGTAGGTGGTCTGTGCACATATCTGTATTCAAATATGTATATTTCTCTAACTCTTCCTACAACTAAAAAAAAATGCTGGAGTGGGATTCCTGGGAGGCTCAGTTGGTTAAGTGTCTGGCTCTTGGTTTGGGCTTAGATCTTGATCTCATCAGTTGTGAGATCCATCTGCACATCTGGCTCTGTGCTGAGCAGGATTCTCTTTGGATATTCTCTCTCTCTCTGCCCTTCCCCCATTTGTGCTCAAGTGTTCTCTCAAATAAATAAATAAATATTAAAAAAAAAAGAAAAAGAAAGCTGGAATGACATGTTAAATAATTAATATATATAAAATACCTTAATTAAATATATTATTGTTAAACTTATTTTATATACAGGCATAAATGCATCTATAACATATAAATGATTATATAAAAATAATTACAATTATAATTATCTTATATTTATATTTTATGTTATTTTATTCTTATACATAAACATGTCTGCATACTTAATATATCTCATATTTTATATAATGTGTAATATTATTTATATTTCCATTGTGTTATGGAAACTTCAGTATAATTTCATTATATTGATGGTGAAAATATGATCTAAATAAAAATATAAAACAGAGTAAAAAATAAGGTATTTTTGATATAATAAATTTTACTACACTATAGATGTACATATATCCCAGTGCAAATGATGATAAACAAAAGTATTCAGATTGTTTAAAATACCAGTATTTTCTTCATTTAATAAAGTCACCATGAAAGAGACAAGTTGTTTATTAGAATAGACATGAAATGTATACATGTATATCCAAATGAATGAACTGAATGATTTACAAATCAAAAACTATCCTGGTAAGCAACATAAGATTAGAACCTATTTCTAACTTTTGGTTCTGACTATGAAGACTGATGGATATTAGATTTACATTTCCATAACTCATGTCCCTCCTCCTTTTAGTGCTTGCTGTAAATAACTGTAAATCCAGATAAAACATATAAATCAACCATGTCAACTGTGTTCAAATACTGAACATAATATAGCAGAGGGCTGTGACCCTTGGAAGAAAGGAAACAGGTAGTGAGGTTCATAAGCACCACAACCTCCTGCCTGGAAGCACTGTTCAAAGCACAGCAGAAGGAAGCACATCTTAAACAGGGAGGCATAGTCTGGTAAATAGGAGAAATGGATATCAAGATTTGGGGGGCCGGTAAAGCAACTGGAATTTGTGGGGCAAGATACTAAGCAGAGTACTGGAGAGGAGAGAGTTACACAGAAAAGGAACTCCAGCAATTTCCACAGGAGTTTTCCAGCGAGAGTTGCCCAAATGTTAAACAATGCAAGAATAGGGCAAAACTCTGGAAGGCCCTGAAGAAAATAATTTATGGGCATCTGTGAACAGGGAATGTGGAAATTTTATAGGTCATACAGTGATTGAAGATACTGGACTTCCAACAAGCCAGAGAAAAAAGACTTCAGAGAAACATTCCAGTCATTCAGTTGAGACTCAAAAAGGCCATTTCTTAGGAGTCAGGCTACTATAGCAAGAAAAAAAAGAAAAAAGCCTTAAAGCAAGTCTTTTTTTTTTTTTAAGATCTTATTAATTTATTTGAGAGCGAGCATGAGTGGGGTGGGATGGGGGTGGGCAGAGGGAGAGAGAAGAGTGGCTGTCCGCTGAGAAGGGAGTTTGATGTGTGGCTCCATCCCAGGACTCCAGGCTCATGACCTAAGTGGAACACAGACACAACTAACTGAGCCCCTCAGGCGTCCCCTAAAAGCAAGACTTAACAAGATAAACTAACCCACTAGTAAAGTAACTACCTATCACAACACTCAGCAAATTTTTTTCCTTCTTTTTTTTCCGCAAATTTTAAATAAAGGAAACAACAAACTATTGATAATTTGGCATAAAAAGTTCACCATACATTCAAAAATTACTAGACTAAAAGAAAAAAGAAAATGTGACTAATAAACAAGAGAGAAAATAGTGAATAAAAGAAGAACAACTGTTGTTTTTATTTGTTGCTATTTTTTTTGGTGTCTGTTTATTTGTGGGGGAGTATTTTGGTTTTCTTAGATTGGGACCTTAAAAATCTTTTATAAATATTTTCATGGATTCAAAGGAAAAGCTGTGTACACTAAGGAAACACAGAAAATCTCAGCAGAGGTATAGAAACTATTTTTTAAAAAATCAAAGATCCTAAAATTGGAAAAGAGAAGAAAACAATTTAACTAAAAAATCTTCAATAATTCCAAAATGTGGCAGGAAAGAATGAAAAAACGAACAAAAAAAAGCAAATGGGACAAATGTAATGGAAATAGCAATATGGATTATTTAACCTCCCAAATATTTCAATAGGTACATTAAATAAAAATATAAAAGGAGTAGACAGTCATATGAAACTCAGTCATATGAAAAACTAGAGTGGAAACATTAAATATAGACAAGACTTCTAGACAAGGAAGACGACTAATTGTTCGAGAGGGAGTGTCATAATAGAGGCATAAATTCATCAAAAGATATAACATGAAATGCATATACATCTCACTAAAGAGCTTTGAAAACAAGAAGCAAAAACTGACAGACCTAACTGGAGAAACAGATAAAATCCACAATTATGGTTGGAAATTTCAAAAACCCTCTTCCCCTAGCTGATGGATAAATTAGACCAAAAAATCAAGAAGGACATTGAAGATGTGATTGACTCTCCATACCAACTATCTTAGTTAATATTTATAGAACACTATATCCAGACAGAAGAATACACAAAATTTTCTAGTATACAGGGAATATTCACTAAGATAAACTATATGCCAGGACACTAAATAGGCCAAAAATTTATAGACCAAGGTCATATATATAGCATGTTCTCTGACAACACTAGAATCAATCTAGATTTCAATAAAAATGACCACAAAGAAAACCTTGTAAACCACACAACATTTAGGAATTAAACAAAATAATTTTAAGTAACTCATGAATGACTTAAGCAATCATGAGGAATGTTTAAATATTTTGAATTAAATAACAAAAGCAAAACATTTCAAAATTTGTGGGACGCACCCAAAACAGTGTTTATAGAGAAATAAATAGCTCTTTATATGCTTATATTTAAAAAGAAGAAAAGCTAAATTTAATAATGTAAGGTTTGGGGCGCCTGGGTAGCTCTGGGTTAAAGCCTCTGCCTTTGGCTCAGGTCATGATCTCAGGGTCCTGGGATCAAGCTCCACACCAGGCTCTCTGCTCAGCAGGGAGCTTGCTTCCTCCTCTCTCTCTGCCTTCCTCTCTGCCTACTTGTGATCTCTCTCTGTCAAATAAATAAACAAAATCTTTAAAAAATAATAATAATAATGTAAGGTTTACTGTAAGGAATTATAAAAACAAGTATGAATCAAGCACAAAGTAGAAGGAAGGAATTAATAAATATAAGACAAAAAGTAATTAGGCTAAAAGCAGATATTTCAAAAATATCAATTAAATTGATAAACTTTTAGCCACATTAATGAGGCAGGGAGAGAGAGATAAAAGATACAGAAAGAACATAAACTGATATCTAAAATGCAAAAGGAAATATCAGTATAAAGCTTCAAGACATTAAAAAGAAAAAATGAAATATGATGAACAACTTTATGAGCACACATTTTCCAAATTAGATTGCAAATTTATTGACAGAGACAACTCACAAAAATGATACAAGAAGAAATAGTAAATATAAATTGCCTAATAAGTATAAAATAAAAATTCATAATGAAATTTTTGCATATAAAGAAGACTTATAACCCCAGATGGCTTCACTAGTGAGTACTATCAAATTTAAAGAAGAAATGTTACTAATTTTACACAACTTAAAAAATGATAAAATCAACACCCCCAAGTCTTTTCCTGAAGCCAACATAAACTTGATACCAAAATAAGAAAAGGATATTACAAGAAAAGAAAATTATATACCTATTTCCACTCCACATGAACATAGACACCAAAATCCTTAAAAAAAATCAGCAAATCTAGTAATAAATTAAAAAGATAATACAGAATGATCAAGTGGAGCTTATCTTAGGCATGTCAACATGTGTTAATGCTTTAAAATAAATCAATATATTTCTCCTGCTTATTAACATAATATAAAAGAAAAATAATTTGATCATATTATTAGGTTCAGAAAAAGTATATGGCAAAATTCAATACCCATTTGTGATTTTTATAAAAACTCACAGCAATTAGAAATAGAAGAGAACATCCTTATTCCAATAAAAGATATCTCTGAAGAATTTGCAAATATCATATTTAATATTAAGAAACTTACTTCCTCCTGAGATCAGAATCAAAGCTAGATTCCCTGCTATCATTACTTCTGCTTCTACTCAATAATTTGTTGGAAACAAAAGCCCCTATAATAAATAAGTAAAGTAAATAAAACCATAAAGATTAGAAAGGAAGACATATAACTATCTTTATCCAGAGAGGAGGTGATTATGTACATAAAAAATTTTAAGGAGGGCGCCTGGGTGGCTCAGTGGGTTAAAGCCTCTGCCTTAGGCTCAGGTCATGATCTCAGTGTCCTGGGATTGAGGTCCGCATCAGGCTCTCTGCTCAGTGGGGAGCCTGCTTCCTCCTTTCTCTCTGCCTGCCTCTTTGCCTACTTGTGATCTGATCTCTCTCTGTGTCAAATAAATAAATAAAATCTTTAAAAAAAAAAAGAAAATTTTAAGGAAACTATAAACAAAAGTACTAGGATTACTAAGGAATTTAGGAAGCTCACAGAATGCAAGGTTAATAGTGAAACGTAAAATAAATGAATTCATACCATTTATAAAAACATCAAAACCACAAAATACTTAGGAAACATTTTAACGAATTATGTACAATATCTCTACATAAACATTTATGAGATAAATTAGAGAAGACCTAAGTCAATGAAAAAAATACATCATGCTCATGAACTGGAAGACAAAATATTGTTAAGATGTCACTTCTCCAAATGCCTGGGTGGCTCAGTCAGTTAAGAGTCTTCCTTCATCTTCTTTATCCATTCATCTGTTAATGGACATCTAGGTTCTTTCCATAGTTTGGCTATT
>LNAC01000074.1:1978637-2076463 GCA_002007465.1 Ailurus styani
GAGGGTTTGTGCTTTGGTGAATGCTGTGAAAGATGTAAGCTTGATGATTCACAGACCTGTATCCCGGGGGGCAAAGAATATAAATAAATAAATAAATAAATAAATAAATACAAGGTATGTATTGAAAAAATTTAAAAAAAAAAAATAGAGTCTTCCTTCAGTTCAGGTCATGATCCTACGGTCCAGAGGTGGAGCCTGGCATGGCTGCTTCTCCCTATCTCTCTGCCCCTCCTCCACACTGGTGCTCATGCTTTGTCTCTCAAATAAATTTAAAAAATAAGATGTAAATTCTCCCCAAATTGATCTGTAAATTCAATGCAATCAAAATAAATATTTCAGCAGGTATTGCTTTCAAAATTAATTGCTTATTTCATAATTTATGTAAACTTATAAGGGACCAGAATAACCACAACAATTAAGGAAAAGAGAAACCAAGTTGAAAGGATTTACATTACCTGATTTTCAAGTCTTACTCTGAAATAGGGATCAACAAACTACTGTCCACAGGCTGGCTTATTTTTATAAATAAAATTTTCATGAAATATAGCCATAGCAATTTATTTGCATATTATCTATGCTACAACAGAGCTGAGTAATTTTAAGAGAGATCTTATGCCCTGCAAATCTAAAATACTACTTGCCCCTTTAGGGAAAGGTTATCTACCCCTGATCTAAAGCTACAATATTGGTATAAGAGACAAGTAGAGCAATGAAACAGACTAGAATCCAGCAATAGGCCTATACCTGCATATTTTAACTTTTGACAATGGCTTCAAAGCAATACAAAGAAAAATGGTCGATCTTTTAAATTTCTTATCTAATCCATAGAGAAAAATTAACTCAAGTTGGATCATAGACCTAAACACAAAAGCAGCAACTACAAAATTTCTAAGAAACATAGAATATCTTTGTAAACTTGGATACTCAGAGATTTTTTGACTAGGATATGGAAAGCATAAATTAGGTAAGAAAACATTGATACACTGAACTCCATAGAAAATTTTAAACATTCTTCTCATCAAAAAACTGTTAAACACAAATTGAGGCATATTCTTAAAAATAAGTGACTGGACTCTTCAAGATTTTCAAGGTCATAAAAGACAGGACCTGTCCAGGAAACTGTCACAGATTGGAGGAGAAATGAAAACTAAATGTATATGGCATCCTGGATTGGATTCTGAACCAGAAAAAGGACATAGTGGAAAAACTAGGAAAATCTGTAGTCTGTAGGTTATTTAATAGTATCTTACCAATGTTAATTTCTTAGTTTTGATAAATGTTATGTAAGATGTTAACAATAGAGAAAGCTAGGGGGAGGGTATTTGGGAACTCTCTGTACTATCTTTGCAACTCCTCTGTAAATCTAAAATTATTTTGAAATAAAATTACTGAGGGGGAAAAAAGGTTGTTATGAAAATGAATAGGCAAGCCACAGGCCAGGTGGAAAAACTATATAAAGAGATAGAGATAGAGATAGAGATAGAGAGAGAGAGAGAGAGAGAGAGAGAGAGAGAGAGAGAGAGGGATAGAGATAGAGAGAGACAGAGATAATCTCATAAGGGACTATACCCAGAATGTGTACACAAGCGCTACAACTCAATAATAAAATGATAAACAACCCAACTAAAAATGAACAAAGACTAAAACAGATATTTTACAAAAGAAGATATGCAAACTGGCCAATAAGTATTTGAAAAATTGCTCAACAGCATTAGTCATCAGAGAAAATGCAAATTAAAACCACAATGAGATACCACTACACCCCCACTAGAATGGCTAAATTTATAAAGAACAACACCAACGACTGGCAAGGATATAGAGCAACCCAAATTTTCATACACTGCTGGTGGAAGTGTAAAATGAAATAACCACTTTGGAAAAGAGTTGGGCAGTTTCCTAACCCCACTAATCCCTCTTAGTATTGGGTATTTATACAAGAAAAATGAAAACACATGTATACAAAAAGATTTGAACAACAATGTTCAAATATTGTTTTAAGATAAGCATTGTTTTAATACTAGCTATTAAGTAAAAAAAATTATATTACTAAACACCTATTCTGTGAGAGGTACTATACTAAAAACTTTATAGATTCAAACTTACTTAACCCTCACAAAAACTTTATGTAGCTACCCATCTTGTCTACTAATACCTGTATTCCACAAATATTCATTAAAAACCTATATTGTGCAAAGAACAATGTTCTAGGCACTGAAAATATACAAGCTAGATGTTAAGTTCTTTGTTCTTTCTCTCATTTTTTTAAAGATTTATTTATTTATTTTTAGAGAATGAGAGAGACAGCATGTGTGCATGGGAAAGCATGCAAGCAGCAGGAGGGGCAGAGGGCGAGGGAGAGAACCTCAAGCAGACTCCCTGCTGAGTGTGGAGCTCCACACAGGACTTGATCCCACAACCCCGAGATCATGACATGACCCCAAATCAAGAATAAGTCACCCAACTGTCTGAGCCATCCAGGCACCCCAAGTTCTTTATTCTCTTAAAGCTTACACTCTACAAGGGGGGAGACAGTTGATAAATAAAGACTATATTAAGATGGGTAACAATATTGTCCCCATTTTATAGATGAGGCTTGTGAGGTGGTGGCTGGGATCGTAATCCAACTTCTCTGACCCAAAACACAGTCTCCCCGAGTACCACACTATCATGCCAAATAGCATAGCATATACCCTGTTTCTTAAGACATCACCCTTCTTTCTAGTTGTCACTTTAGCAAGTAGAGGAACATTAAAACAACTGTGATAGGCAAGGTTTAATCAAATTTATAATAAGGAAAATAAACTGCCTAGGTTTCTAAAGAGAAAATAAGCCTAGACCTATGGTTTCTACCAGAAGGAGGCAATTATGCAGAAACGTGAAGGATGTACTTAGTAGGTAAAAGGGTAAGTGCATCATATCTTGCCCTGACTCTTATTCATAATTGTGTAGGCCAAACTATTGTATCTCTTATTCCTTATTGACTTCACACATCATATTTATGATCATCTTTGTACGTGACTACAGAATCATCACATTTTCTGCTACTATCATAAAAAGAAGGCATGGAAATCTGAAAACCACCATTGTATAAGTTAAGGTAGAATTAATTTGCCAGAACAACCTAATTTCCTCTAAGCTATTCTCCTTGCAGAAGTTTTGTGGTTCCTTTTCGAACTAGCAATACTTAACTCCATTACAGATAGCTATATAACGAAATGAGCCAACACTACATAAATGAGGTACTAGATCTCTCTTATTTCATTTGCTTTGCATTAGTCTCAAAATAACAGACATAAAACGGCATGGACAATTCACTCTTTGATTAAAATGCCCTGACAATATCAGATACAAAGCATATATTAAATATGATTTGCTGAGTGAACTTCAATGATTTCCATCCATTCCAATGTCCTGCAGGATAAAATAGCTTTCCAGTAATGTCTTTGCCATGCCTTCTCATTTTGTGTACTACAGTCTAGCAATATCAATCCATGTATGTGTCCCTGAATATCACATTCAGTTTTATTACTTTGCAAATTTGACATATGCTGTTTCTTTTGCTTGAAAGGTCTTTATCCCATTCTTTTGCATGAAGAAATCAGCTCAGGCATCACATTCTCTAAAAAGTCTTCTCTGACACCCTCAGAGAGTGAATCACTCTCTCCTTAGAATCAGCTCCATCTTATATATAACCCATGTCGATTACTGCGCTCATAGCACTATATTACATTATTTGTTTACGGGTCTATCCTTTTCTTCCTGACTCCTCTTTCTCAATCCTCACTTCATATCACCTCCGCCTGTGCACCACAATTAATATAGTATAGCCAGTAGGTATGTAAATGCCTTCTTCATTCCTTCCTAAAGACTTTCCAGCCTCTAGTTTCCTTCCCTTTAATCCTCTCTTCACAGTTTGACCAGCATGATCTTTTTTATAAAGCTAATTTATTTTTACTCCTTAAGATCTAGCTTGACTTTCACTTCAGAAAATTCTTTTTTAACATAAATGAAAAGAATAAAATTCTCCCACTAACCACTTTAAAAAGTTATTTTGTTACATAGTATTTGTGAATTTTAATTATTTAAGCTTAGATTTCTACTCTAGGCTAGAGGATAACAGTTTTTTTTTCTTGCATATCTATCAATGTACCAAATAGCCCAATGTTAAGTCTACCACTTAGACTTCTTTTACAGACAAAAAAAAAAAAGCACTATGGAAAGAAGTCAAGGAGGAAGAAAAATTCATTTCTTATGATGATTTGAATAGCTCCAAGGTCTTTTTTTTTATCTTCTATCATACTTCTTTTGTCTTTTAAGGACATATCCATAATTGCTAGAGGTTCACAACCATATTCTTCCCACATTCACAGTAGTCAGGATAATGATAATCAGGTTAAGGTAACAATCATGATGCTATCAGTATTTTGACTGTGTTATTTTACCATACCATTGTTAGTTTCATAGTAAAACAAAAGGGCTAGTCCACAATAACTGAAAAAGTAGCAACCTCACATACATACTAAATATGTGATTATAGGGCTATTTCTCCTGAATAGATTTGGTCTGATGGCAGAGGTTCCTGTAATAATGCTCACCACCCAGGTACATATTACATAAGCTATTCTTACTAAGCTACTAATTGAAACAAAACAAACAAATTTGCTGTCATTCAGTTAAAAAGAAAAGTGATAAATTCAAACAAAGCCACAAATGCAAAATAATAATACTTTATCACAAGAAATATACTCAGACACTATTTTAGCATAAGTTTTTTACATATTTATTTTGAAAAATTAATGATTAATATCACCAAACCAAATTAAATTTCAAACAGGATTTTATAGTAACATCCAGACTTTTAGATAGATCTCTACTACACTCATCTGTAACATGTATCCATAGATCCCAACTAAAACTATCAATGGAAAGAAATTGTCACCAAAAAAATCACACTGGAAATGCTAACTACAGTGACGCTGTAGATGACCTATACATTACCAAATTCTGACTTCTTCATCATTTGATTGCTTTTTCAAAGACAAATTCATTTTAAAGTCACATAATTTTGGCTCCATTTCATCTGGAGCAAGAAAGCAAATATTTTTCATATAGTTATAACTCTTCCCATGCCACAAATATTAGCCAAGTGTGATTTCATTCCAGAACTTTCTAATCACGGCACAGTGATGTGCTTATCATTTGACACTTTTGCTTAAACAGTTGCAAATGTGTTTGCTGATTATCTAACCAGAGTTTTGGATACTCTTGCTTCAACTCTTCCCAAGGGTGGCTTCTTCTCATCCTTCATCACAAGCTTAAATTCAATCTCTTTAAAAATACAACCACTTGTTCTAAAACAGTCCTTCCACCCCTAAGCTACTCTCTCATCATACCCTTCATTTCCATATTCTGTTTATTTCCTGCACAGAATGTGTAATATTCTGATTTCATGTTCACTTGATTATTGTTTGTCTCTTGTAGAAAAAGTACATAAGATGAAAGATCTGGTCTGTTTCATTCATCTTTTTATCTCCTTAATATGAAACACAGTTTCATAGAGTGTCTATCCTAGAATGAATGCTTAATGAATATTTGTTGGATAAATGAAAACAAGAAAAGAGAAAGTAAATTCTCTTGCTTTCTCTTTATCATTAAAGTATATAATTTTTTAAGATTTTATTTAAATTTATTTGAAAGAGAGAGTGCATGAATGGGGGTGAGGGTCAGAAGGAGAGGGAGAAGCAGACTCTCGGCTGAGCAGGGAGCCAGACAGAGGAGGAGTTCAATCCCAGGACCCTGAGATCATGATCCAAGTTGAAGGCAGATGCCTAACAGACTGAGACACCCAGGTGCCCCATAAAGTATATACATTTTTAATTGAGTCATTCTTATAAGCTATAACTGCCCAAAAATGGTCCTCATTGGGCATGAGAAATGATGCGCACTTATTATAAATGTTATGCATAGTAGATCCAGTCACACTGGAATAATGGCCCTTTGGACTATCCTAGAGTGTTAAGGTCTCCCAGACTCTCCAGCCAAGATTGACATCCACATACCTCTCTGCATTCCACTCATCTCAAACCTTAGCTTGAATTTTGAGTTAAACTATTTTTCTTCATTTATGAGATGTGTGAGTTTAGAAGATTGTTTACTCTTTCTAATCTCTAGTTTCTTCACATTAAATATACTTTAGTCTCATAATGATTAATTACTTTTTATTAAGAAAATGTATGTCAACCTAAAGCCTTACCAGAGCAAGTGCTCATTAAGGAGTAGTTATAATAACTGTATTAGTTAGGGTCAAGTTGACACATAAAATTAACCATTACAATTTTATTGATCCTTATTTGTTGATGCTGCTATATGTAATAATCGTCTATTTGTTTAGATCAGTTAATTTCAACAGCTACTGAGTTCACTTGAAATACAGTTTACATAAGGAAAAGGACCATGTTAGGCAAAATAAACTCAGTCTATAGAGTCAACCTCTTCTTTGAGTGTCATCATTTTTTTTTCATTAAAAATATCCCTACAATCAGTTCTACACTAAAATCTTCAACAGATATCTCTGAAATCTGAAATATAGTTTCTCTGAAACTGTATTTAACATTTTGACTAAACGTGAATGGAAAGGAAATTAAAATGCAAAAAATATCAAAAGTAAAAAATTTTTGTTTTCAGCAATATGAGTCTATTATTGGAAAATATGCACCACTCTACCCAGGAGACAATTCGCAAAATGTATCTTTTAATTTGGAAAACGAATGAATTCCATAAAAGTATAGCTGTGAGAAACTCAATTTTACTAGAGATCTTCATATTTTTATTTTTTCTAAGCGGTTTAATTACCCAAGCAAAATATTTAAGTTCTGGTATGCTTCACATATCCCATTAATTCCACACTAGGTTTAAGTTCCTTTAAACGTCACTGATTTTTAATTACCATGCAAATGCATTAACTAAGCTTCTTAGACTTAAAGGTTAGAAGCACATGCTAGAGAGATGATAAAAGAATTTCCCCCTTCCTTGTTAATAACAACAACAAAATTGTGAATTCCTACTCTGTAGCTGTAATTCTTTAAGATTATTTCCAATATACTAAAAATGTAATTCTTAATTAACATCAAACAACCCATCAGCATATTTGTTTTATAGGTAAGAAAATATTTTTAGCTTCAGTTTATGGACTAATCAACAGGTATCAAAAACAGACATTATAATTTAGGTAGAACAAAAGTAAAAACAGCATGACACATTAGAAAGGTGCAAGTCAGCTGTATGACTAAGCTGGCACTGGCCCAATACTATGGTAGCTTTTCTACCTGCCACTTCATGGAGGTCTGCCAAGAGGCAGCTGCTATAGAAAACAAGCACAGACTATGGAGGGTCATTGGCAAGAATTTAACTCTCAACCCTAGCATTTGCTAGTTGAGTGTATTATAGTTTATCTCTCATTCTTACTTTCCTCATCTGCAAAAAAAAAAAACTTATTAGCATAACTTGCATATAATAAAACTTAAATAAAAATATTTTCTTGTTGTTGACTAATCTTATCTCCTTTTGCCATTTATATTGCTTAATAGTTTAGCTAATATTTACTGAGTATTTAGTATATGCCTGAAACTGTACTAAGGGCTTTATACAATCTTTCACTTAATCCTCATAACACTATGAAGTAAGTATTATTATATCTGCTTTGCATGATTTCCAAAGACCCTTCTTGACCACTATGGATACCATGGTTTCTGCAAAAGACATACGTGATTTCATCATAGCAAACAGAGCTAATCATTTCTTCCAAATTATGGAAGAGGAAAGTAAAGATACGAAATACAATGAAGCCTTCCTATACATACATATAATTAATAAGGGACCAGCTAAACTTGAACTCAGCTATTTTATTTATATTTAAGAGTAATGCTGTTTCTGATATGCCACACTCTTCTATTATATGTACTTTAGGGTTTGCAAAGTAAGAACGCACCTGATTCTTGTCTTTGAGGAAGACTTAAACACAATGGACTTTATATAATATCTAGCACATTTCATGTAATATTCTTACTAAGAAATTACAAACTTCCAAAAATTGTTTTTGCTTATCCATGTTCAAATAACCAAAACAAAAAGGCACAATGGACTTCTACAAATAGCCCAGATAAAAGAAACAAAAATGAAGCTCTGACCCAAGGGACTGAAAAATATTTCACTCGGCTCTTAGTTCCCAGTTTTTGACATGTCTCTACTTTTTTTCTAGCAATAAGGTACTCCTGACTTAAGAGAACATTTCAACTCATCTCACTTAGACTTTTGTCTTACCTTTTTTTTTCCCCAGGAAAAAAGAAGCACCATTTTTTTCCCCCAGATATACTGCTAGGCTCTTTTCTGCTCTGTTACTGAATTTGATGTGACAATTCCTGATATGAATATATAAATTAACAGGACAGAAACTGGTATGTTGGAGGATATGATATGAGGATGTTTGTGCCCAAACTTTTCACAAAGACATCTGGGATGTAGGTGGAATTTGGACAAGATAAATAGTATCAGGTATATGCAGTTATCATTATGGTGTACTTGAGAGGAATAAAAGTTTCCTTCTTCCATCACTCCTGGGGTTAGGTTATTGACCCTGACAAAAGATCTCACGTCATTGTGGAGAAGTAAAATGGTCATGTCTGCCAAAGGCATCACAAAGACCTCAATCTGATAGGCTATATGACACTGGATCTTTATGGCTGGGATTAACTCAGATTTGAGTGTCTGAGAATAAATTTGTGTAGCAAAGGGTGAAGTCATTAAAGAAAGAATATGAGTTAGATTTGAAAGGGTTAACTTCTATCTTGACTTCTAAATGTGATGGATAATCACTCTTCTTCCCAGTGACTTTGGTTGAACTCAGTGGGGGTAATATATGGTTGTCCACACATTTTTATGTCAGTAATACTCATCCTCATTGTTGCCTTGAAGAAATCTTAGAGAGCAAACTGATGTAAACTGTTTCTCCAGGTACCTGGTGTTATTTGGCGGGACATTAAAACAGTTGCAGTGACTGCTAACTACACCAATCTCTATATTCAGACTGCACAAAATGGGTTATAATAAGTCATAGGACGGTATGTTAGTGTCACAAGAACTGTTTATAGGACTGACTCTAATGAACACACCTTACCTAAATTTTGGTGAGAGCGAAGTGTGACTGAAATAACAGATGACAAAATACAAGTGAAAGTTTCTGATTTGTTCATGAGAGAACACTGAGGTACATCTGAAGTAAAGAGCTTTGCCAAACCTCCTTCTGCACCACATGGGAAAAGCTTATTATTTTCTAATTATGCCATATAAAATAAAAAGTATGAACAGAAAGAATTCCTTTGAAAAAACAAAGTCTTGCTTGATCTAGAAAAATTTCAATGATGTAAACAATGAGCTAAAAGGAAAATGAAGACCAATTTTTAATCCATTCTAGAAAGGGGGCCTCATATAGACATCTGCAGTTGTAGACATTACCATTCCATTGCCATAACTTAACTGAAGGACAGGTAGTTGGGATAGACTTCAAATATATTTAATGGTCAGTTAAAGTCCTATTGGAGTTCCCTAACTTTTGCAATAGCTTATAGTAAAAAGTACATTTGATTGTAAAAGTGAAAACATATTTAATACTATCTATGATCCCACCAGAAAGCATTCTTTTTTTTTTTTATTTTGACAGAGAGAGATTACAAGTAGGCAGAGAGGCAGGAAGAGAGAGAGAGAGGAGGAAGCAGGCTCCCCGCCGAGCAGAGAGCCCGATGCGGGCCTCGATCCCAGGACCCTGAGATCATGACCTGAGCCAAAGGCAGAGGCTTTAACCCACTGAGCTACCCAAGCACCCCAGAAAGCATTCTTTTATAGCTGATGCTACTTGACTATAAATTTTTTTTGATTGAGAGCACAACCTTCATAAACACTGCATCCCACAGAAGCCAAAGATTTCTACAACTTGCTTGAAATATATCCACATAACAGATACTCTGATTAATGCAATGTATTGATAAAAAGGACACTGATAAAGTCACTGGTATTTTGCGAAGATAACTTAAAGCATACACATTATTTTCAAATGTAAAAAAACATATTACAAACTACAATTTATAAATGAAATCAGAATTCTTTGTGCTATACCTATAACACAAGCTCTTGACCTAAACTCCACAATCAAATTTTAGTTTATTTATTAAGCTTGAAACTTGAATTTATTAACTCTTGAAACAAATCACCGCGGAAAGCAGTAGTGGCAGTTTCTTAGGCACCAACCTAAAAACAATGACCTTTGAATTTTATAAAGTTAACAAAGAACAATATGTAGCTTCAGGGCAGAATTTATGAAGTGGTAATGAGCATATTCAGACAGACATTCAGAGTCTCTAAAGAAAGGTTAAGTTTGGATGTTAAGTTATTTTGAAAGCCACTATGGCCTTTATTTATTTTTTTTTAAAGATTTTATTTATTCATTTGACACAGAGAGAGAGATTACAAGTAGGCAGAGAGGCAGGCAGAGAGAGAGGAGAGAGGAGGAAGCAGGCTCCCTGCTGAGCAGAGAGCCCGATGCGGGCCTCGATCCCAGGACCCTGGGATCATGACCTGAGCCGAAGGCAGCGGCTTTAACCCACTGAGCCACCCAGGCGCCCCCACTATGGCCTTTAACACATACCAGAAGAGAGATGAATAGGGAGGCCAGAGGTTCCCATCTGGAGACCGTGAGCCACAGCAGAACTGGAAACACTTTGAAAAGAGACTAGAAATTGATCCGTGCACACATATAGACTCAGAGTGGGCTCACCATATGTTCAATTATCTTGCAATTCAAGACTGCTTTGCTTCAGATACAGTGATTATATCTGGCATACACAGAGGCATCACCCCTTGTTTGAACAGGAGTAGTTTTCCAGAAACACATCCATTAATTTATACAGGAGGCTTATGGAGCTCTCCTCTAGGTACCCACTCTTCTAAGAATCATTCTACCACTAAAGGTCTCCACTCAGTCTCTACTGATGAAGGGAAAAATCAATGAAGTCTCACGATGAATCCTTTAGGATTCAACAAAGGTAGTAATAATAAAAAACGTTTTCGTGTTAGAGAAATTGACTGTTTTTAAAAAATCTTTTATGTGTAAGTTTCATCAAAGATTGCAGCGTTAATGAAATAAAGCAAAAGACTGTCAAAAGATGGTTTGAAATTACTAAAGAAAATGCAGAAAGAAACTAAAATAAAAAATAATATCCCAATATAATGAGACAAAAAATAATAATTAAAAGTGAACAAAGGTGAAGAAAGATGGAATTTTGCAAGTCATTCTGCAGCTTTTGTTTTTAAATGTATAAATCTTGTGATATAAAAGTTATGCCTGAGAAATCTTTCCAATAAGCAAAGCAAGGTCAAGGTATAATAGAAAATACATTTGATTATTTAAGTGGCATCTGACACTATGATCATATTTTCTTTTATAGCTCTCTTTTCCAATGTTGTTTTACCCTCTTTAGCCAATGCTGATATTAGATTTTGCATTAAAATGGAGCATAAAATGAATCATAGCTCCTTGCTTTTAGGAAAATTTACCACCAAATGAATTATAAGAGCATTAAAGGTAAAAGAAGTTCTTAGCAACTTAAAAAAAAACAAAAAACAAAAACCACACCTTCCACCTGGCCTTGAGGTTATGTGAGTTGTATAATTAGAAAATATTTCTGTGGCTGCCTCTAGTATGTAGGATGAGTGGCTTATAAAAGCCTGATGTCAGGTGCTGGGGTGGCTCAGTTGGTTAAGCGACTGCTTTCAGCTCAGGTCGTGATTCTGGAGTCTCAGGATCAAGTCCTGCATCCCTGCATCCTTCGGCTCCCCACTCAGGAAAGAGTCTACTTCTCCCTCTAACCCTGCACCCTCTCATGCTCTCTCTATCTCTCTTTCTCTCTCTCTCTAAAATAAATAAATAAAATCTTTAAAAAAATAAAAATAAAATCTAGATATCAGAGTAGTCGTCTTAAGTCACCATAAAATAAAGAGATTTGGATTTGATGAATTGCAAAATGACTTTCTGCTATGCTAATTTTTATTTTTAGACTTTAATTTACCAAAGAACAAATCTTCATGAAACTATATGGTTACAAAATAAAAAAATTCTTCTATTATTTTAACCTATTCAAGCTCTTAATATTCAGTTCCCAGTTGTCAACTATCTCATCTCTTTTACATAGCTTCTTTGGGAATAATATCCCTTTAGACATAATGTGATAGCCAACATTCATATGTAACAAAGCTAATTTTTTTAAAAAGATGTATTTTTTTGAGAGAGAGCACTAGTGGGAGGGGCAGAGGGAGAGAGAATCTCAAGTGGACTCCATGCAAGCACGGAGCCTGATGTGGGACTTGATCCTATGACACTGAGATCAGGACCTAACCCAAAATCAAGAGTTGGACGTTTAAACAGCTACACCACCCAGGTGCCCCTCAAAGATAACTTCTAAGTAATGCTTTCTTTGTACAGGAAATAGCCTAAAACATTAAAGAAATTATCATACTTAATCTCCAATAAACTCTAAGAGATTTACTTCATTGGACAGATGAAGAAATTAAGGCTCAGAAATTAAGTAACCTGCCTAATTCACACATGCTTGAGATGTTAATGCAGTCTGTCTGTGTCCAGACCATGTACTGTGAAACCCGTTCACAAAAACTATGTCCTATGAGACATAGGCCTGGCCATCCCAGAGGAGAGGCACTGTTGTTTTGGTATAGGCCGTAGGCCTCAGAAAAGTATATTTGCCTTTCTGAAATGAACAAAAAAGGAGGACGGCTAAGCTTCTCATCACAGCTTGCCACATTAGATCTCAATGATCAGTAAATTTTCCAAACAACCAAGCGCTGCTATAATACACTGCCTCAGAAAATAGGTATTGAAAATCATATTTATGGATTTGGGGAGGTTTTCTGCAAGAGGTCTACTTTGTTGGCTGTGACTTGGAACATCTATAATTTATGATGCTTGATTAAGTGTGCCAATCCTTCAAATGTAGACAAATCTCACGGGGACAAGCAAGCTGAAGGAACATTGGTTTTAGTGGTTTCCTGAGATTATCCAAGGCATTAAAATGAAATGATGCTTAGTAAATCCAAGCTGTTCCTTTTGGATTAACTATTATGTTTATTGACTCTTTAAAGGAATGTATTTGATGCTTGCTCCAAGTACTTTATCCATGGTCACTAAAACCTCTATCACACTTTCTTAAGATTTTTTAAAAATATTTTCCTAGTTTATACTCCCAATATCTTGCTTCCTGAATTATTAAACAGAATGAGATTTGAGTTTGTAAAATCAGAATTCTAGTTCAAATTCTACTATTTAGTTAATAATATGATTAAGTATTAATATGTCACTTAATGTTGCTGGATTTTATTTTTGAAAAAGACAAAGCAAGAAGAGGAGGGAGGCAGGGAAGAAGAGAGGAAGACAAAAAGGGAGGAAGGGAGGAAAAAAATACAAACAACTTATATGTATCTTCCAGGAATGGTGGGAAGATCAAAGTAGATTATACTGAAGCACTTTTAAAATCCTAAAATGTGATAAAAATTTCAGTATTGGTATTATCATTGTTTCAAGTATTTACATTCAACTTATAGTCTTGGTAGCACATAATAAAACTCAAAAAAATAATGGGCCATGATACATTGTTGAAGGACTGTATCCAAACCAAACTATGGAGGTCGCGATCCGAGCAACTGTGTGATGACACATCATAGTTTTCTGTCTCAGCAAAGCAGGCAAATCAAACTTTGAAGGTAGGAAGGGATCTATATTCTGAACACGTACATTTTATTTTAAGAGTTTTCACTCTCTGAGAATGCCTTTGTCAATGACTTCCAAATGAATCAGAGAAGACAGAGTTGTCTTTCTAGCATCACTAAACTGTACAATCAGTTCTTTTATTTTCTTCCATCACAGAAGGCAAATAGAAGCTATAAACCCATCTTCTAGGGCATCTGCATTTCCCAAGGTGAAATCCCATGCTGTATTCAACAATAAGGGTGTCATTTTCCATATATGAACCTTGGATCTTTATCACTTGAACGTAAATCTCTTGTTACATTCATACAATTAATAGTCCCCTAGTTGTTATCACACGTTTAAGAGTAGACACATTTGATTCAGAAAGAAAACTACCTTCAGAAAGAAAGTAGAGTTGTGTCTTGCATTTTAGGTTCTCAAGAAAATTCTTTTCAGAAATATGAACAGATATTAGCATCAGAACTATTAGCGTCTAACAACTTCATAGCAGACAGAACACTTTGAGAGGATTATACCCCTAAATCTTTAAAGAATCAACAAAGTGCTTATTCTGCAAAACCAACTGCAAAATATTCCATTGGAAAGAAGCACACTTTCTGATAAACAACACAACTACCATTTGTCAGCTTTTTTTCTGGTCTAATAAACAATGCTGTCTTTTTTTTTCCTAGTTCTTTCCAACTCTGATTGCAAATTTAACAATTTAGAAATATTTTTTTAAAAAATTGCTTTTTTTTAACTCACAGATTTTCAGGATTTCAGAACTAGAAGATTCTATCAATCCAGTCACTGCCCTCATGCCCACCCCTGTCCGCATACCACCACCACACAACACACAGAAATGTGACTATGGTCCAGAGAGGAGGGAGAAAAAATAACATACTTGAGATCACACACTAGGTAGGTGTAGGTGAGTTGGAGTTAGAATTTAGGTCTCCTGATTACTAGCCTAATGTCCTAGGATTTCTTTCTAGCACAAAGCTTTTTTGACCATGACATGATCATGTTCTTTTTAAGATATCATTACCCTTGATCTGGTGTCCATGCTGCATAAAATGAGATCATGAATGTGTCAGAGGTCTTACTTGTAGCACCATACAAAAAGTTAATTTTGTATGTGTGTGATGTTATTAATAGATATAATTTACTGAGATTTATTATGTGCAAAGAACTTTACTAAGCCCTCTGTGTATATGAAATCATTTAAGATATTTGTGTGTTTATTTATTTTAAAGATTTTATTTATTTATTTGACAGAGAGACACAGCAAGAGAGGGAACACAAGCAGGGGGAGTGAGAGAAGGAGAAGCAGGCTTCCTGCTGAGCACGAAGACCAATAAGGGGCTCCATGATACTGGGATCATGACCTGAGCTGAAGGCAGATTCTTTACGACTGAGCCACCCTGGTGCCCCTGAATTATTTAATTTTTAGAATTATCTTCCGAGGCTGGATATTATTATTCCTATTCTATAGATGAGAAAAGTTATGATTTATGAAATTAGGTTATTTGGACCATATTACACAGCTAGTAAGAAGAGCCAAGATTCCACAGCCCAGATCTTCGACTACTATGAAATGCTACCAATGTTTATAAAACCATCAAAGAAAAGACATACATGTCAGAAATTTTCATAAGCAAACCTGCCTTTATTAGTTTTAAGAAAGAAAACTATTTCTTCTTGTAGTTGGAGACATAACTAACAAATGTACTTAGTTCTAATCAAGCAATAAAAAGCAGATTGTTTAATTCTATTCTTTAAATATGTTTTAACCAATTTCAAAGACATTCAACATTAATAAACAGTTTCAAGGACTGAGATTAAAGCTTTATTTATCTGGTAGGCTAAATTAGTTCATTGTTGAAATCCCTGCTCTTCTTACATTTGAAATATGATGGCATATTTATTAGCTGTTAAGTCACAGCAATTATACCTCTTAGGTAAAATCTGGTACTCCTGTTTAGCCCTGCTCTTAGATTTAGTTTTAATCCTATCCGTAATTCTAGTGCACAAACTTCAGAAAGGAAGGGGAACTGCCTAAAGATGTCAGGTTGGGAACCATTTGAATTCTGTGGTTTCTGTTGTCACCACCATTGATATGCAGATCCTTACATAACAGTAGGGCTACTGTGATAGCTCTGTACAATGACTTCCAGAACAAATTATGAAAATCAACCAAAACATCCTTGAATAAAAATTCCAGACTGAGATAAAATGATAAAATTTCTGAACAAAACTATTATTTTGTTGTTATAACCTCTTAAGAGCAAAAAGCACTAATAAAAGGGATTATAGGTTATTCTACCACTAATTTAACTCACTTCTTACATAATTTCCATGAGTCAAACCGTTTTGAGCTAGATCTGGCAGTAGTTAAAACAGTAAAAAAAAAAAAAAAAAAAAAAAAAAAAAAGAACAGAAATGGTCCTGACTTCATGAAGCACAGTTTAATGGGCTATGAGATTATTTCTCAGTGGAGAGAAACTGTTAAAGACTATGTGTAGAAAAGATTCTCTTGATTTTAATTCTTATAATACGTTAGTCTTCTCAGAAGCATCCATACATTTTTTAGGTCACACAAACTCACAATTACTACAGAGCAAACCTGAATGTAAGGTACTATGATTCTTTTTTTTAAAACTATCTATGATATTAAGGAGCAAATCTAAGAATAATTAATATGAGATAAAGAGCTTCACATTATTTTCTATAATTCTTCCAATTTTAATACTAAAGATGTTTTTCTTTTTATGCTTTCCATGATCGCAATTAACAAAAATGTATTTCTGCATGAAATCACTTTCAACACATTCTTATTTAATTTGAATCATCTCTCATTCAAGTAAAGTCCAAGCATATATATAGGCAAGAATAATGAATGCAATTTCACATGCTGCCTCTTTTATTGGTTTATATGATCCAGGGTACTTTATATTCATTCCATACTTAATGCTCTAAAACACAAGTCAGAAACTTTTCATCTGTAATGACCACAGTAAATATTTTGGAATATTTAGGTCCTATGATCTCTGTTGTAACTACTCAATTCAGCCCTTAAATTGCAATCGCAGATATGGATAATATGTAACCAAATGGGCCCGAGTGTATTCCAATAAAAGTTTACTTATAAAAACAGGCAAATATTGGCCATATTTGGGTGGCTCTTGCTCTAAAATATCAACAATCTTTTGGCCAACACTAGCTGAATAAAGATGAGCATGATTATCAAAAGCACATCTCACTAAAATCCAGGTTAAAAAATAAAATATTCTATAATATATCTTTGAAGATAAATTTTATAATTATCTTATAGAAGGGAAAATAAATCTATAGAGATTAAAATCAAATTTCCTTCTTTTTTAATTCCCTTTCAATTGTGCTAGTATTCTATTTATGATAGTACTATAACTGACTTGTTTATGAAAATAAATAGAACCAAAACAATTGTCAAAAGATCAAGCCTTCCTTGATACATCAGTCAGAAGTCTAAATTCATTAATGTATAGCACATCAATACATTCATCCAGTATAGGCATTTTGCAAGTAAAAATGTATATTTAAACTCATGCAAAATAGCATGGAATTCCAATCTCAGTTTGCTATTTAATTACAAGAAACACATTTTCCTTTCCAAGGGTATACAATCTTTTCCAACTTATGCATGTAGCATTATTATTTCATATTATATCCCCATCTACTCATGCATCTAATTTAAGTTTTCCAATATTACATAATTCATCCAGAAACTCATACCTTTTTATTTAAACAGAAAAAACTTATACTCAATTTTATATATGTATGTGTGTGTGTCTATGTGTGACAGCCAAATACTATATGCTACTGATAATGCTGGACTAGTTTATAGAAAGCCTTTTGTCCTACACCTGAGCTTTTGCTTTTCCTTTAAGGCACTTCTGATTTAACCATAACGAATGTTACAATTCAACTAAGGAGTCACTAAAATCCCCTAAAATGTATATGGTATGCTATGCTTTCCCTAAACTTCTGTAACACCTATTGGGATATTTTCTAGAAATCTCAAACTTCATGCACAACTAAACCATTCTTAGCTGAAGAATCCATCATGAAAACTAAAACAGTTCAGTCAATGTATTTAAAATGATCAAATCATTTATGAATTTAGACTACCATAATGGGGGAACCTTTACAGTTCTTAATCTTTGGTGATCAAGTCTGTGGATAAAGGTCATGATTAGGTTTAGAATTAAATCCAGAGGGCGCCTGGGTGGCTCAGTGGGTTAAAGCCTCTGCCTTCGGCTCAGGTCATGATCTCAGTGTCCTGGGATCGAGGCCCGCATCGGGCTCTCCGCTCAGTGGAAAGCCTGCTTTCCCCTCTCTCTCTCTGCCTGCCTCTCTGCCTACTTGTGATCTCTCTCTGTGTGTCAAATAAATAAATAAAATCTTAAAAAAAAAGAATAAAATCCAGAGAAGTCTTCATTCTGAAACAGGTATTCGTAGCAATATTCACATACTGTGTCAATTACATTGTTCTCCAGCTGGAGCTGCTCTAGATGTAAAATATACCCTCTTCAACTATTTGTAATTAAATCATCCATACTTCAAGTAATGGATACCAGAGCTTAAATGTAGCATGTGATGATGATTTGGCTTCCTACATCAAAAAAAAAAGCTTTCTTATTTTCATGTGGTTCATAATATGCAAGACAAAAATGCAATATATTAAGCAGAGAATTCTGCTTTAAATCTAAATTTTAGATTTAACCTCAATAATGTTAAAGGAATAGAAGGAATCTTTAAGACTATGCCTTCAGTGGCAATTCATCTTGGTTTTATGGGGCCAAGTAAGTGAATCCTATGTTGGAGATTGAAGCTGAAATAAAGCAATCATTTTAAATGTTTAAGTTGGTTAGGAATAATAAACTACCAAAAAAAAGTGCATGTTTCTCTCTCCCTCCCTCTCCCTCCATATATATATGTATACATACATATATACATATATAAATACATGCACATATATCCCCCATATATACACACACACACACACACAAAATATTTCAAAGAGATTAGTGATACTTAAGACACCTCATGCATAAATTAAACAGAAATGGTACTCTGAGTTGTAAATATAAAAAACATCCTTCTCAGATGGTTATGTAGCATTTATTCTTTTGGCCAAGAATCAAAAATAATCACTGGATATAAAAATCTTATTCACAATAACCATAAAAACTGTAAAGCATTGAAGAATAAATTTAATAAGAATTATATAAGGCCTATGGGAATAAATTTAACAAGAAATGTATGACTTACATGTAGAAAACTATAAAATTTTACTGAAAGACATAATAGAATATGTACAAATGGTGAGACATAGTATGTTTTTCATTAGAATCAATATTGTTGAGAAGTACATTTTCTTCCAAATTTCAAAGCAATTACAACCAAATACTGGTTGCATTTTTTTAACTTGCCAAAATATGAAGATTGTATGAAAGTATAACCACCTCAGTGTTTAAGTATAATATAATGATGGGACATTTGCCTTGATATTTAAGGTCAGAATAATTAAAACCACATGATGCTAGCACAAAAATAGAGAGAGAAAAAAATATTAATAAGGTAAATTACCAAATAAAAACATAGACCTAAGGACACATGAAATCTCCTGTATGATAAAGATAACATTTCAAACTTTAAGGCAAGAACAGATTATTTCATTAAATTTTACTGTAACAACTAGGTATCCAGCTATCTACCTATCTACCCTATGGATAGTCCCATTTCAGAACTTAACCGAAAACACATTTCAAATGGAGTCAATATTTATATAAAATATTAAAATGAAAAATCACATAAAATACAGAAAGATAATTTGAACATTCTTTTCAAATATTGGGGTAGATAAGACTTTTCAAAGTCTGAAAACCAAGACCAAAAACCATAATATATTTTAGTAAATATGAATATAAATCTTCTGGATGCTAAAATATATTATTCACAAAGTTGCTACATAAGGAGATATGTTTATAAGGTGTAATAAAGTGTTAATACCCTTAATATATAAGAAATTCCAATAAATCAATAAGAAAAAATGAATTCTCTAATAGAAAAAAAGGTATCAATAAATGACAGGAAAAGTTAATTCAGAGAGAAGAAATATAAATGCTTTATAAACAAAAACAGTATTTGAGATAGTTATTTTGCAATAAAAAACTTAATCAAGGAAATTACCAATGTCACCTATTAAGTTGGCAAAGGTAGAAAGAATGAACACACTGAGGGAGATACCCAGGAATAGTCTAAGTGTGTGCACATGGAACTCTCATACACTGGTGGTGTGAACATAAATTAGCACCTAAAGAAAGCATAGTTTTGTTATATGTATCAATACCTAAAGTCTACATGCTCTGGCTTCCAGAAATCTCACTTCTAAGGATTTACCAGGGGAGATACTTTTACAATGTCATCAAATATGACCACACATGACGGTTTAATATAGTTTCATTTAAGATAGTAAAATCCCCCAAATAATCATGTCTACCAACAGGATTGATTTAACAAAATTAGTGAAATTCTGCAACCCTTGGGTACTATGTTGCAGAAGAATTTTAGATGTCATCAAAAGATGTTCACAAAATATTAAGAGCAGAAATCATATAACATGATGTTTGATACTATCTGATTCTATTTCATGTACATCTCAAGAACTCTGGAGGTTCAGTGACCATTTTGCTAACAGTATTTATATCTGGGTGATGACGTTAATAGGCATCTTCACTTTTAATTATAATTTACTTATTTTCTACAATGAACAGAAACCAGTAATAAAAACAATTCAAGTTAAAAAATGGAAAAATACTTTTTAAATGGGAGAATATTAAGTAAATTAGGTAACATAAATTTGCCCACTTTACAAAATAAACATAACAAACAGCTGGAAGTTACCTTATATCTTTTATTTAATTTCCTTCATTTCCAAATATAGAAACCGAACAAGAATTCTGTAGGAGGATTTATCATCAGTGACAAATTCAGGACAAATCCAGGGCTTCCTAGTCCTTGCTTTTGATATAAGTACTGAGTTTTGCACAATAACTATAGAAATAATCTCTTTAAAAAAGCAATAGCATATTTTAGCCCAAGGATTGCTTACTTCCAAAAGAAATCAAGAACTTAATAATTATATATATACATATATATAATTATGTATATGTGTATATAAAATTAGATATATAAAATATATGTACCCTAACTTTATTCTTAATTTTTATCAACACAGCTATATATTTGATAAAGTAGAAAAAAAGAAATTAGAAACATTTTAAGCCACATGTTTTTCTCAACCTTGAAGAACACAAATGTATTCAAACTGAAGTCTTTTAGATTGACTTTGAAATACATCACAATTATTATTTAACACAAATGCTAATCATCATTTTACTGAATGTTCTGAGATGCTCAGATACTGAGATAGGTCCCACCTCATTAAAATAATAAGTAAGATATCAAGGGCTGATATTTTCTTGGTTCTAAAAGTCATAAAATTTAATCAAAATCTAATTTTGTTCTTAATTCTCAAGATTACCATATCCTTTTTTCAGAGTAGATTTTTGTTTCAAGCAAGAATTGAATTCATTCTCTGATGATGAAAGATGATTTATAATAGCCAAGAAAAAAGTAAATAATAATCTTAAATTTACCCACAAACTCTAATGATGCTGACATACTGAAAATTACTAATTTAATTGATCTCTCAATGAATTAGACTGCCTACTTTTGTGTATTACAGATTTTATTCCTTATGTTCTATTTATCTTATTTTTGGAGGTTTCCCAAAAGTCATCTTGGAATCTGGAATATGGACTATTAATGATCATTCTGGGAGATTATGATAGAGGCAGGCCCATTCAGTTTTTTCAACTTCCTTTTCCTTTAACTTCAGAAAAACACAAAATAAATGGGAATAGGGAACAAATCAGGCTCAAATTCCAGTTCCAGCACTTTCCCAGCTGTAACGTAAGGAGGGCTGTATTGTTTTGGTTCTAATAGGTTTTAACTCACAAAATCTTCTAAACCACAGTTTATCCATCTGTAAAATGTGATAATACTTTTTATTTCATAGAATTTTTGAGAATTAAATGTGAAAACATTTAAACATTAAGGTTTCTCAAAAAATGGTAGTGACTTTTAGTAGGGTCATTAATCAAAATAAATATATCCCAGTTACATGTCAAAGGTATACTGCAATTTTTCAACTCCTGTTTTTCACTGACCTTTTTAGTTAAAATATTTATTAACTACCAAATGTTTAAAAGAACAGAGAATCCACATGCACTTTGATATCATTGATTTCATAACATGTAAATTCAAAAAGACAGTCCTTAATTATATATACATTCTTACATGCTAAATCCTTGTTTCATACTCTGCATATATAAATATTCATTTATACTAAACAGGACCCAGCAAAGATATAAGAAAGGCCTTCTACTATATCTCAATTATTTTCTTTTGAAGATTTTATTTATTTGACACACAGAGAGAGAGATACAGAGAGAGAGAGGGAACAAGAGCAGGGGAAGTGGGAAAGGGAGAAGCAGGCTTCCCCCTGAGCAGGGAGCCTGATGCAGGGTTTGATCCCTGGACCCTGGGACCATGACCTGACCAGAGCCAGCAGCCTCTTAAGGACTGAACCACCCAGGCGCTATTTCTCAACTATTGAAAACACACTACACACCCCTCAAAAAGAGGAGCACATACGTCTAGCCCTCTTTTCATCTCCTTCTCTTGGTCTCTCTATCTTTGTCTCTTTCTCTCTCTTTAAAGCTCAAAGACATAAGTAGCATTTTATTCATCAGGTTTTATTCCTGCCATGATTGCAACAGGCACAACAGCAACAACAAAATAGGAAACCCAGAGCTCCAGGATTGTGGCTATTTTTTACTTAAGAGTTATTTTGTTCAAATCTGGGAATTCTAAAACTAAAACACATCTATAGCATTGCCACTTGGGGACTCAAGTAACCTAAGTAAAAAAAGTTCCATTAAAAACCAATTTCCACTTAAGTGGTGGTCATGACGATCGGAGTCACTTTGGTAAACTAATAACATTAAAGCCATTTTAAAATGTGGTTCTCAAAGCTGGCTCATTAAATAGAGAGGAAGAATTTTCTCATCTATTAGAAAATGTGCAATTAATATATAAAAATGAGAGCTGATCTTTCTGAGTAACCAGAAAATAATATATCTGTTCAGAAAATATTACTTGTAGTGTTAAAAAAACAGTTGGGAAAATGCTTTTATTCAGATTTCTTATAGAACAGAATTTGGCCTCCAACACCTGAAGTTTAAAATAAAGCATCCAAAAAATCTGAAGAAAATGAGTAAAGTTGTGTTTCTCATATGCTCTGCAATTCTACAGATCTTTCACCTGTAAATTTGGCAAGTACTTAAAATATTATGACTTTCAAAGTAACAAAGGTATCATTCTCTAATGAATTCAGTTAGAAAAATGGTTTGCCACACAGGCATGCTAATGTGATTCAAGTAAACACTTAAAAGCATTCTTCCAACATATAAGCCGGATGCAAATTTACACAGCCTAGCAGATCACCCCACCAGTGTCAAAAGACAGTGTTGGTGTAACAGTGCTTGAAAGAGGAATGGTTTACACAACTGACTGATGGGAGAATCCTTCAAGAGATCTTCAGTCTATTAACTCAAACATTCCTTTGGAAAAAGAAATAGAAATATGTATTTACAAAATAAGTCTTGAAGTTTCTCTGTAGGTTAAAGAAAGCAAACAGAAAAAGTACTTAAATTTCTTTTTTTTTGGAGCACAGTATATTCAACAGTGGTTAAGTTTACCATGGTTAAGTTTACAACCCAATAATCGGCACCTATTCACTTGTATTTAAAACTCTTGACATCTTTGCTAATTTTATGGTATTCCTTAGAGTGGCCAAAAGTCATTTCTTTAAAGATTAACGTTAAAAAATATTACTTGAGAAATCTACAGTTGATGAAATGTTAACACCCTCACAAAAATGGACAATTTTTAAATATTAGCCTTGCAGGATTGTTTAAAAGCTGACTGTGTGACTATACTGTCCTTTGTAAAATCCAGTTAACTTATAGTTCTAAGTAGCAGGAAGATTCAATAATTATTTTAAAACAAAGTCTTCATTCTGGAAGGGATAAACAGCACACTCTCTAAAAACTACTTGCTGATGCTTTAGAAATTGGAAGGTAGGAAAAAATGGGACTGTTTCCACAAAAAAAGTCACCTTTGAATTACCTATATTACAAGCCATACTATCCAATATTTACTCTTAGCAGAATAATAATGCAGAATAAAACAGCCTTTAATTCCCATTATCATTCACTCTATTTTCATGGAAAATGCAAAACCTAACCTAGTGTTAGATGAGCATAGGATAAAAATATAACTTCAAATGTATTTTATCAACTCCTCTATAAATCTCTATTTTGAGGGGCATCTGGGTGGCTAGGTGGGTTAAGCATCCAACTCTTGGTTTTGGCTCAGGTCATGATCTCTAGGTGGTGGGAAAGAGATCTGCTTCAGGCTTTCCATGCTCAGCATGGGGTCTACTTGAGATTCTTTCCCCTTCCCACTTCCTTCCCCTTTGCTTTTGCTCTTGCTCTCAAATAAATAAATAAATAAATAAATAAATAAATAAATAAATAAATAAAATCTTTAAAATAAATCTCTATTTCAAGTATGTTTGATAGTATACATTATACATTAGTACCTAGATAAATAAATACACATTTTTGAGCATGTCAAGTAGACAGATTAAATTCTCATGATGCAACCATCATTTCTATCTAAAATAAAAAATAAAAACAGCTGAACGAAACATGGCTTTTAAAAACTACCTATTTAATTTAAAAAACTTCATGGAAAAGTCTGTAGATAAACATTTTTAAAAATGTTTTGATTCAATGGTCTCGTACCAATTAGGCACTGAATTATTGATCTATAAAGGAGCAGTCTCAAGATGCTTAATCATTGAGGCCTTAGGGTTAAGCATATACTTCCAGAATCATAATTAGGCAGCCATAAATAATTTATAAGAAGCTATTCAGTGGCATTGTCCTTATATGTAAATGTGCTATACTACTATTACTAGCCATCAATTAAGTAGCTACCTTTCTAAACAAGGAATAGCCAAATCATATTACCCTGAAATGTATATTAAAATATCAGTATTCTGATTTTTTTTTCAGACATCTTAAAACTAAATATTTGAGGTAGGTATTCTTAATGTATTCATAGTATCAAACACGGTGGTAGGTGCTCATCCCTCCCCCATTTCACAGTCTTTGTTTCAACTTTTGTTCTTTCTAAACATTTTCATCATCTGGGCCAATAAAATTAGTGCAGTGGCTCCAAAGGACATTTTATAAAGATAAAAGTCAGAGTTGGAAAATGTTTTTCAACTTCACACATCCTTTAGCATCACCCGTCTTCTACTACGCTCTTTGTGAAGATGCTTCAGATTCTCTCATCATGTCAGAGCACCCACTCAAGAATTTCCAGTCTCTTCTGCATAGCTGTCAAGGCCCTGGGCAATTAAGCCTTACCCTAGGTGTTCATACCCTGCATAGTCACACCCTACATAGGCGCCCTACTATTCCAATCCACTCACACGAACTGTAAAATCGTAGAGATTATAAAATCTGTCTAGTTCTTAGTTTCTGCATTTGTAAAAGAAAGTGATATACTATTATCTAGCTCATAGGATTTTTGTGAATATTAAGTGAGATGATCATATACACCCTAAATTTATATTTTTGTAATATTATTATTGCTAACATGCAATGACCTTCTTCATGTTGTCTATACCCTACTACCCTTTCCCACAGAACTGTTCTTATTTTCCATCTATTCCAATCACACTGATCCTGTTTGTTTAGTTCAACTGTCTCCTTCATAAAGTCTTCTTCTACAAATCCCACCCACTCTGACCGCTTAGCTCTTTATGGTTGCAAAACCCACATTATAACTACAGGCCAGTCAGTTGTAAAATTCCTTTAATTAGTCATTACAATAGCTTCTGACTTCACTATAAAATTAGTATTCCTCAAACAGTGCCCTTCAGATAGTACCCATGTCAATCACATAGAAAGCTTTTAAACATGCAGATTCCTGAATCCCATCCTAGTCCCACTAAGCCAGACTCTGGATATGGACCTTAAAAATATGAATATGAACACTAGACTCAGATGATTCTACTGCACAGAAAAGTCTGAGAATCACTAAAAAATTTGATTCTCAAATTTTTATTTTGATTCTTCTACCTGAGAGACACACCACTCTCTTCTCCCACCATCTAAAATATTCTTCTTTCTATCTACCCTCACCTGCCTTTTCAGGCAATAAGATTAAGATTTCTTGACTCCAGACTTAGCCCCTGTGTAAGAACCATTTCACATCCTTCCATAATCCAGCTTAATTAGCACACTGCTACTTACGTTAGCACTCAATAAATATTTCCTTGTAGCTTGATGTACTGCAGTCCTTCAACCACCCCTTCAACAAATTAATCCAATCCGTATCTGTTGAGGATCTGTTGTCAGGCATTATGGTAGGTACTGTCCATGCATCTCTGATCTCTTTCTATGGCTTACTTTTGTGTATCACTTTTCTAAAATATATGTAGATTCACCTTTAAAATTCATTAATTGTTACTATTGTGTTAGGAGAGAAGTTGTTTTATCTTCAATTGCCAATTACTTCTAAGTTAAGACCTCTTGGCAAGTAAGTGGGCGGTAAGTGCCAAATTACAGAGCAAGGAAAAATGAGACTTGGCAATAAAAATGCCGATGGAATGTTAAAATGAGCATCAGCAAGAGCCAATGGGCTAAAGACATTCCTATATTTTTCCATATAAATTGGAACAGGATAATATAAACCCATTACTCCCCTTGTTTAATAGAATGTGTATTTTGTAAATAAAATGTACAACTGGAAGCAACATAAAAATCTTGTGTTTGTGGGCACCTGGGTGGTTCAGTCAGTTAAGTGTCTGCCTTCAGCTCTGGTCACAATCCCGGGGTTTTGGGATCCAGTCCCACGTCAGGCCCCCCGCTCATCAGGGAGACAGCTTCTCCCTCTCCCTCTGCTGCTCCCCCCTGCTCATGCTCGTTCTCTCTCTTTCTCTATCTCTCTCTCACAAAATTTAATGAATAAGTAAATACTAAAAAAAAAAAAAACGTGTGTTTGTGTCTTTTAAAAACTCATAAGCATCCTTCCTCTTATTCCTCTTTTAACTGTTTCTAAGTATTTTTGTCATCTGAGAAATGTAAGTTGATTTGGGAAAGACGGTAATATCAAAATAGAAACAGAGTAAAAAGTAGCTGTGTAGACATGAGTCAAGTTGATTTAAATTTTTTTTAAGTTTTCCATTTATATGCTATTTAAATCCAGTTCTCTATTTTGTGTATGATTTGTATATTATTGTTAATGGTGCATAAGTAAAAGTAAATATGTTTATTTTCAAATAATCAATAGCTAGAATTAAAACTAATAATCTATAAAATGTGTTTTTAAATTGCTTTTTGAAAAATACAGAGTGAATAAAAAATAAAATGTCAGTATATTCCTGGGTATGTTTGTAAGATCATGGAAAAATATGTATCAGTTCACTTTAGTGGTAGTAGAGATACATATCAGTTCAATTTAATTACTCAATAGATGTAACTTTTTTAAAAGGAACCATAAAAATACTCTTGGTGCATTAAGTGAAAATGTAGACTATAAAATTCTCTCTACAAAATAACTGCAATGTGTCAAATATGAACAAACAGATAGACGAGAACTAGTAGGTAATATAGACCAATTAAAACACATTTTTAATGCAGTGATGGGGATGTGGATAATTTTTGCTTTGGATATTTATTGGCATTTTATTTTTTTTAAAGATTTTATTTATTTATTTGACAGAGAGACAGAGATCACAAGTAGGCAGAGCAGCAGGCAGAGAGAGAGGAGGAAGCAGGCTCCCCGCTGAGCAGGGAGCCCGATGCGGGCCTCAATCCCAGGACCCTGAGATCATGACCTGAGCCAAAGGCAGAGGCTTTAACCCACTGAGCCACTCAGGCGCCCTTTATTGGCATTTTAAAATTGGTTTTGTCACAATGTACCACCAAACGTAAATGAAAATCATGATTAAGTAAAAGATTACTGAGAAAACTCTCAATGACAAATCTCTTTTCTCTTTGGTTGGAGATAAAACCACAACACCACTCTTTACACCAATGGTTCTCCACTGGGGACGACCCCCTCACCCTACGTGACACACATTTAACAATTTCTGGAGACATTTTTGGTTTTCACAACAGCAGGAGTACTTCTGGCAGCTAGTAGGTAGAGGCGAGGGTGCTGTTAAATATCTCACAACGCACATGACAGCCCCCTAACAATGAAGAAGTTTCTGGTCCAACATGACAATAATGCTGAGGGTAAGAAATCTTGCAATAGGATGATCACAAAAAAAAAATCAGTGACCTTCCCCAAAATTAATATACACTCACGGCCCTCCTATATATCTAGGAAAAACACTTTGTCTGACTTCCATTCTTAAAGGGATTCCCACAACCATTTAATTATTTGAGTGTGGGTTGAGAGGAGTGCATGGAAGTACCCATGATGCACTATAATATGAAACCTGAGATACTTCCTTAGCCTGCTTTCTTTTGCAGAGTAAGCCCATAATCTTATCTTTATTTCACGCCATAGTTAAGCAAGAGCATTGTTCAGGGTACCCATCAAGTAACAGCAAAAAAAATCGTCCTAAGAGTTAACCAAGAAAAAAAATAGATTTATAAACTGTAATATAAAGTGGCATAGATGTTTAAAAATAGGTGAGTCTTCTAGAGATATAATCTTTATAATGAGTTTCATTGATACTACGTGGGATGGAGGAAGGAAAGATCTGGGAAGAAAAGAAAAAAAACCACCTTTAAGAGAATTATTTGCAGGAGCAATTTTTCAGAAATCAGAAAAATGTGTTCTCAATGGAAAAAACTTCAATTGAAAATGAGGTCTTTATAATAAAAAAATTAAGGAAAAGGTGAGGTCTTTTCACATAGTGTCCACCCACAGCCCATAACCACTGAGTTTATGGTTCTTAAGCATATACCAACCAGTATGTTCTGACATTAATGGTTATCTGACAGATTCTTCTGGAGCAACAAGAAAATTACTAGATGAGTTAAAAACAGTACCCATTCATAACGAAAGAAATTATGACACAAGACATATCCTAGATTCTTCAAGATCTTATGTAAATCTTCCTTTATTGTATGGTTTAAATTATGCTCAATAGATGTAACTTAACATATTAGTTTCTCAAGGATGGGGACCATTTCTTATATTTAATACACCCTGAATAAAGTACCTACTTGGAATCATTTTAATAAAATTAAGGTTTTTTTTAAGGTGGATAGAGTGAGGAATATCATCTTATGAAGGATTAGTTTATTTGGTCTATCCACTGTTTCAAAAAAAAAAAGAATAAAAACAAACACTAAAACAAAATAGGGTCCTCAAGGGATGAAAATGATTTTTCTTTTTTTTTCTTTTTTCACTTAAAGGTAGCAGTCAGTCATCCTACCATTTTAAAGATTTTATTTATTTGTCAGAGAGAGAGAGAGAGAGCACAAGCAGGGGGAGTGGCGGGCAGGGGAAGAAGCAGGCTCCCCACTGAGCAAGGAGCCCAACTGGGGACTGGATCCCAGGACCTTGAGATCATGACCTAAGCTGAAGGCAGAAGCTTAACTGACTAAGACACTCAGGTGTCCCTAATTTTTCTTTTTTTGAATGAGGCCTTGTTACATTTAAAACTGCAGTATAATCATATGGCTAAGATTAAGGAACATGAAATCAGTCATTTGCAAGCGGTATGACCTTGAATAAGTCACTTAACCTCTCTGGGCCTCAGGCTTCTCTTTTGCAAGTAGGTTGATAGTAGCCATCTCACTGTTTTTATAGGAAGATTGGATGAGATAATATAAATCAACAGGATAGTTACATGAGTTAAAAACTCAACAAGCATTAACTGTAGCTATTTTATTATGTTAGTGCTATGATGACAATGAATAACGTTGGGTACAATACAAGAGAGGGAGAGTGGTAGGAGAGTGGGAAGGAGAAGAAGAAAAAGAAGGAGAGAATGTAACAAGCTTGCTAAAAGTTAGGTAGGAGGGTTTCTAAGCATAGTTTGTTTAGAATTAAGTGTGCCATAACTTTCACCAAGCTTCATGCTTCCTGGCTATCCTTCTATGTGGCCCAGGTAACCTCATCTACTTACCCATTCTCCAGAATCCAGTTTTAACCTCCTCTATTCTCGACAGAAACTGTCTTCCATGTCAGAGAGAATAGAGGTCTTCCATCAAGCAAGCCTCTAGTTTCCTGTTCTGCCTCTCTACCTATCCCTTGCATTGTATCTGCAACCTACTCCCTTCTAAAGGAAACTTCTCCAAATTATATATCATTCCTTTTAGCAACTGCTCTTTCCCTACTTCACTTCAGATCCAAATTTTTCAAAAGTATATTTTCCAACCACTAAAGTTCCTCTATGTTTACCAGAGAGCTCTTGTTACTACTAGGGAGCTAAGTCTCAGAACTTATTTCAATTGATCATCGTGGTATGTGACACTGATGACCACTTTCTTCTTCTTCTTCTTCTTCTTCTTTTTTTTTAAGATTTATCTATTTATCGAAGACAGAGAACATGGTGGGGGGGAAGAAAGGGGCAGAGGGAGGAGAGAGAGAGAGAGACTCTCAAGCACAGTCCCCACCAAATAAGCAAACAAGGAGTCTGAGGTGGCCGTATTCCACAACCCAGAGACCATGACCTGAGCCAAAACTGAGAGTCAGAGGCTTAACGAACTGAGCCACCCAGGTGCCCTACTTTCTTTTTTTAAAACTCTCTTGTGCCTCAGCTTCAAAACCCTCTTATCTGCAGGTTCTCTTCCCAACTCTCTGATTGCTGCTTAGCTACTTATTAATCTTTGTGGACTCCTTTTCAGTATTCTTCCATTTAAATTACAGTGCTCACCAAATCTCCATTTGTAGCTGTCTTGTCACTTTCCCTATGTAATTGTACCCATTCGTACTAAGTCCTACTTACATGCTGACAATGTCCAAGTTCATTTCTCTAGTCATGACTTCTTACAGAGCTCTAGACCTATATTTTTCAATCTCCAGTGGGAGATTTTACGTCTGTAGAAAAGTCAACATATCCCAAACCGAACTCACTGTCTGCCCATATGCCTAATTCCCCACCCCATCTCCAACTTGGCTGCCGTATCCTCCATATCGATAAATGGTGCCCTCAGAAATTTGGGATTCACCATGTCCTTTCGCTCCTACCTTGTAAATGCCCCAGTTTTTTAATCTTCTCTTTTATATCCCTTCCTCAATTCATCAATTCTTCCTGGATTTTTGCAATGAGTTTTCATCTTCTCTCCCAACTTTACATTTTGCTTAACTCTGTATTTCAGAGGCATCTTCCTGAAGTGTGAATCTGCTCATGCAATTCTCCTATTCACATTCTTTCATAGGTCCCTACAGTCTTCAAAACAAAATTTAAACTCCTCAGCAAGCTGCAAAAATGGTCTTTATAGGTTGATGACTGCCTATGATCTCCACATCAGCTCTTATCACCTCCTTACTCCCACTCCCAACTCCAGCCATTTAAAGCTACTGCAAATCCCTAACCCCATTTATCTTTCCTGTATTTTTTTCTTCTATGTGCCATTATTTCTGCTGGGAACATCTATCCATAGCCCTCTAACCCCATCTTCACCTAGAAATTTCTATGTAATATCTCAGTATTCTGTATTCCCAATATAACCCTGAGTATTTCCTCCTTCAAAGCATTTATAAGCCTGCATTGTGATTCTTTCTACATTGGTTAAACAGTGAATGCCTTGAATCTGAGGCCTATGAGTCTATGCTCTATTTCTCTACATACATGGTACAGTGTTCTAGTGAATAATAACAAATTGCTGCTATGAAAGCAAATAGTTTACCCAATATTTGTGGCATTCACCCCGAGTCAAACATCCAGCCAACCATTGTGTATAGAGCAAAATCACATGGGAGAGACACTGTAATTCTGTCCATATGAAGTTTATAAACATGAATTAGGAAGCTAGAATGAATATGTAACATATATAGCAATTTGAAGTGTCAAATACAAACAACAAGTGACACAGGAACCCATGGGAGATATAGACCACTAGGTGCTCAATTGGCTGCTCATAAAAAACGTTTTAGAGAAAAGATAAGTACAGTAAGAGTCTACAGAAGAATTAGGAATAGTGAACACCTAGATGCTAAGTCTCATGAGGTCAGGAGACAAATCAATCTTGTTCATTGTTCTGTCTCTAAGGCCTAACAACATGGTTGGATCATAGTAGCTGCTAACTAAGCATTTGTGTAGAATTGAATTTTAAACTGTGCATCTGGTGATGCAAGAAAACATCTGTTAAAAAAAAAGCAGCTCTTTTTTTCTTTCGCCATCCCATAAAAAGGTAATTTGTGTGTGTGTTTACTAGAACTATTTCCTCAAAAGTGAAATATTGCTTCACTCTTTGGTTGGCAAATGTGTTGTTTCAAGATGGAGAAGTATCTGCTTTAAATGAAGAGAAAGCTATTTCAGTCCATAATTCTCAGAGCCAATTTTGGATCTTAAAATGCACTTTTCATCAAAGAGTCTTAACAAAAAGATTCCTGCCAATGTAACCAAGATATCTAAAAATATTTCATTCTAAAGCCAAGCTTTCTGCTCAGGAGCATTCTAATTGAAATCACACTCTTCCAAAGACCTAGCATTGGGCCAATAGTCACCTGAGTAAGCTACCGTCCTCACCTTCATAAGTAGGAACTCACAACTGCTTGATACTTAGGAATTCTGCATTTTCCTTACAATTATGCTGGATTTCCAAGTTTTCCATGAAATTCTTTGTACTCAACAGAGCTAAACCAAACCAGCAACAATATAACTTTGGGTTGGAACTCAATTTAACATGTCCCCCTCTCATTTCAAACATAAAAAAAACTGAGACCTGGTAATATAAATTATTGACCCAAGTACATTTAGGGCACACATAGAGTAGACAGAGTCTCTTGAGTGATAGCCTGTTATTCAGTCTCCCACATAAGCTATGTTCATGGAACATCAATAGTTTCACATATATTGTCTTACTAAATCTAATAGTCACCTGAGATAGGTAAAATCAGACTATTCCTCCCCTCTAACAGGTGAGGAAATTGAGCCCCATCTGTCTGTGAATTCCCTCAGGATGACTGAGCAGCAGAAGCAGAATGAGTATTCAAGACTCTTGACTTGGTTCAGATATTTCTATTATTGTAATTTACCAGGAGCATCAAATTGACATGGGTCTTTTCCTTCAGTTCAAATGAGTCATTGACAGTCTATATGGTCTGGTGTCTACCATCCCTCAAAGGAAGATTTGTTATAGTAAAAGAAAGTTACGATTACCAGAGGTTGCATGTCACAAAAGATAACAAGGCAAAAACATGTATGTTAATTAATTCTGAGGTTTCATTTAAACAATCAATCAGTCATTCTTTCAGAACTAAAAATAATCAAGAGATACTAATACTTTTAAACCTGTATACATGGAGCAATATGCCATGAATATCTTCTTATTTTTTTTACACAGTAGTGATGAAATTTCCCATCTGTTGCTTCAAATCAAATAAGCATACTCAAAAATAACATACATTGCAAAATTTTTCTTTAAAGGATTAATTTAAAGTCACTCTGATCATTAGCTGAAATGTGTTAATTTTTCAACAAGTAAAAATGTGTCTGGACAAGTCCACGTGTGTTAGCAGTAGGCTAAGAAAGGGATCTAGTATGGGATTTTTAACACTTGGTTCTAATCATTAATGCTGCAGTACTGGCCTATTTACAACCTGACATTTGTTTTTGCACTTTCAACATCCCATGATTTTTCAGCAACAGTAAATAGCTTTAAGAGATGACACCTCGCCTTAGCTGGTGTCTGTATTTTGACTAGCAGGTCTTGGCATTGTGTCCAGCTTGGATGCCTCTCCGAAATGCTGCATGCAGGTAAAGGTGAGCAAAACTTAAGGAAAAAATAAACAAAACACTATTCTAAACATCTACATTCTTAGCTGACCTATCACAGCAACTTCTAATCCTCCCATCATTGTCTGTTTGGACTCTATTTCCCAATTTTTCCACAGAATACCATTTTGTGCTGTTGTTATCTAAAAAACAACATAAGTAAATCAAAAGGTAAAAGAAAGGAATCTAACTTAACTATATTAGGACACACAGAACAATACCTGATTTCTAATCACTTTGTTTCTAGCAACACAATTTAGATTCAAATGTTTGGGACTTGGGAGGTACCCACATTAGGACATTTTTTTAACATTGTTATGGTAAAACTCCAAATTTAAAAGGGATGGAAGACCTCCATAATCCCAAAAAAGTGAATATTTGTGTATCTGAGAAATTAGTTTCCCAAGGAATATGTATTCTCTAGACAACAGGGGATTTTCATACTGTGTGGGAAATCTGTGGTTCTGAATCACCCAATATTGTCTCAGTCTGTGTTTGTATCCTATATATCAAAAAACCTTCCTAATAATTAGAATATAAGAAGATACACGTGGCATTAAAACATTGCTGAAACTGTTGAATATTCCCTGGAGTAGTCATGAGATGTTGTATAACCTTGTGATACCTCAGGATTATCAACTGTCTTTGGAGAGTGTATAGGGATAAGGCTGGTGATTTGAGCTTGCTCTTTATGTGAATTCTGAGAATATGAAAATTTGCATAATGTTGAGAGCACATCCACTACCTAGTACTTTGGCTTTCTTGAGTTAATTAATTAGTGTCCTAACTTTCAAGTCCTGATGGCTGGCTTAGAAGTGTTTTGCATAAAACTTTACACACAACGTCCTCTTATTTAAATAGTACATTTCATTTCTAGGAAGAACCATGCCACAACACGATCTTCTGAAATGTGCTGTGTGCATTCAGGATTGAAAGTAACACTTGCATCTCACATTCAAATGTGGCCTTTCTAGGGAGACTTTTCCAAAGGAGAAAACTTCAAAGACACAGAATAGAAAAGTCACTGGAGAAACAAGTAAGCAGCCCAAGTAATCTGGGGTATCTGGGACACTTGTCATTGTTTTCTTTGTCTGCAGTGACCCAACATGGGCAGCAGGGGGCGCTCCTGCATGAAGCAAACCCCCCACAAGTGTCCCTGGTCCGGAACACCGAGGCTTTTTCTCAGCATTTGCCCCAAGACCAAGGAGGTAGCCAATAAGGAGTGCTGTTGTTCATAAAATGTACGACCTTAGAACATGCGGTGAATAACATTGCAGAAGTTACTAGTTAAGGCACATGGGACTGAGCTTGCCTTTAGAAAACAGGGTGACCAATTTTTGTTATTTATTTTGGTGGGGAGCAAACCTTAAAAGAGCTGGTGAACAATTGTGGGAGGAGGTGATTGCCATCAGCTCCAAAGAGACCATTCTCTGAAAGCAACAAGTGGACATCAGTATCCCAGGGTCATTTTTTCATCCTCTTTATGACAGTTTAGTTTGTAGTTATATTCCCTGTGAAATATCAAATCAAAACCCTTCCCTCTTTTCCTGACCCCACCCCAAACTCAGAAAATCCTTGATGAATCTGGTTTCCCACTAAACCTTAAGAAATGTGGTTTCTGCAGGGCATTTTCTGCATGTGACTGTGTTTTGCACGTGAATTATGATGCATTTTACTTGCTCTGTAACAATCTCCAGGTATCCAAACCAGGTTGGAAAAATCCTTAGGGACCAAAAGCGATGGCTTTGAAACCTCAAACACAGTGGGCTCCAAAGCAAAACCCTCAGCCCTCAGCCACACTTCATACACATACTCATGCATACACCACCCCCACCAACCAGCTCCTTTCCACTTCCTGTCCCCAAATGAAGGTCTGCGGAGATACAACCATAAACCTCAGTACTCACCATATTAACTTCGGAAACCATATCAATGCTGGCGATGTCAATGTTCATTCCCACGGCCACAGGGGGACCTGCGAACCAAGATAGCCGGCCACGTGATTTCTGAGAACTTCATTCATTCTCAGCAAGAGTTGCCCCTGGGCATGGGGTATTCTGCCCCAAATCCCTCCCCACTGCTCAGCCTTATATTCTTCACTTCTCTGCTCCTTTTTAAAAAGAGTGCCCGGCGCCCCTCTCGGAAATGCTCTATGGAACATGTACACACGTGCCCTCGTGGAAGAGGAATTCCAATTCTATCTACATATGTAGATGTCTCAGTATGAGAAAATACACAACTCACAGAAGTCAGAGGAACCAGTCTAGCCTGAGGGAATTTTTATTTTTTGCACTAAAACCCCCTCCTCCTCATTCTTTCCCACCCCCCTTCGGTGCGCAGGTTTTAACTCTTTGAGCTTCGGAAGAATCTAAAGCAAAATTAAATGGGCATATCAGTGTATCTAAGGCTGCAGCAAGAGGTCCCTAGCCCTTCTCCCACTTACCCTCCCTGCCTTTTAGCCCTCCCCAACCCCTTCCCTCCCACCGCCCCAAACAATGGGGCTTCCAGGTCTGGATAATATCCAGACACCAGCCACTTTAAACCATTGCCAGAACTCCTCCAAAGTAGGCGGGCACAGGGGATTAATGTCACTTTTCAACCAATTGCCTGCACATTTTGTTCTTAAAAATGTTCACGATGGCCTCCAGTAAGCCAGGTTCTCCGGGCACAGCATTAACTAAACTTAAGAGGTTTGTATCTCAATGAAGGCAAAGACGGTGAAGCAAAGGATTTCAGCAGTGAAGCTAAAGAGCAGCAGTCACCTATACACGCTAAGAGGGTCTCACTGAAAGACCATCTAAGTGCTGTATAGCAACAAATCGGCTTAAGTTTGGATCACTTTCTCAATATGGTAACACAGAGACACATTCGCTATACCACATGCAACCAAGAATGAGGGAGAGGGAAGACACAGCACGCACAAAGCTCACAAGACAGCTTAGGCTATAGCTGGGCTGTTTCTTATTTCCAAGGCAACCCCATTACCTCCAAAATCTGGTCTCAGACGAATGTCATAGCCTTTCAGGAGTCTATCCACTGTCTCTTTAACCAGCGACATATTACTAGGGTCATTGACACTAAAGAAAGAAAAGACAATAAACAGGCATCAATAAGGCAGCAGGCACAGCGTCTTCAGCATCTATCTGATCCTCACTACAGATCCCTGCTCACAGAGGTATGCAGACAGAGCCCTTCAAAGTGAAATGAAAAAAAGAATTGCTGGGCACACTTACCTCTGCGCACAGACAGCGGCGATTATTAAGGGGAATGACCAGATCCCAAAGTAGCCCTTTTTCCGGACTCTCCACATCCCTTTAGTTTTTGATGGGATTGAGGGTTTCACTGAAGAGAGGAGATCCAACTTAGTCTGCCCAGTGCAGTAATTCTAATGTGAGGCGCATGCGCACGGTGTACCAAAACATCAAAGGGGCAGCGGCGGCTGCCTGGGACCGAGCAGATTTTCTTGCTAAGAAAAAAAAAAAAATTAAAGGGGAAAAAAGGAAAACGTATATATATATAACATATACATATTTAAATAATATAAGAAAGTCACCCCAAGAAGGACCCAGAGTAAAATCTTTGTTTTCCTTTCGTTAAGACAAAACAACTAGAGCGTCTGGTAAGTTTTGGTAGTTTCTGGAGGCAGTTTTGTACCTCACGGGTTTTGGGGCGTGTATGTGTGTTTCCTCTTAAATATGCAAAACCAGATAGGGAATTTAAAAGACAGCAGGTGTGGTGCTAGTGGAAAAGGGGTGCCTGGAAGCCCACTTCAGGTGTCAGCAAGCCTAGGAGAAAAGGAGGTTGAACTTTATTTCCTGGCGAATCGCATCCCCTGTGTGGGGCGAGATGTGGGCTGGAGATGGGGGTTTTGCGGTGGGGAGCGGGGGGAAGGGACGGTGGGTGCAGCAGTCCAAGGGGGAGGGAAGAAAGAAACCAATGGGAGAAGTGCTGAGCAATCCGTCGGATTTGGGGCGGGGGGGGGGGGGGTAAGGGAGTGGAGAATAAGAAAGAAACGGAAAGATAAAAAAAGGAAGAAAAAGATAGGAAGAATAAAATGATGTCTGGTCTCTTCTGGGAGTCAAGGAGCAAGCTTTTCTTCACTACTCACGAGCGATTTCTTTCTCCTCCTCACCCTTTGCCCCCTATTCCCAGAGAAGAAAACCTCGGGGTCCCGGTGTCTTGCCGTGNGGGCGAGAGCGGCGACACGGCGCAGCAAGGGCAGGGGCAGCTGGGTGGGCGCCCCTGGCGGACCCCCCCCCCACACGCCCCCCCGAGCACGCGCACAGGCGCGCGCACGTGCAGGCACCCTCCCAATCCGCCTCCCGCGCCTCCTTACCTCCCCGGCCTGCGCTCGCCGCCCACTCCTGCCGCGGGCGGAGCAGGTGCCTCCGGAGCTCCGTCCCAGCCGGAGAGGGCGAGTGGCGGCTAGGGACACCGGGCTGTTCAGGGGCTGAGTGTGGCTCGGGATGGGAAAAGCCAGAGCTGTCCCTAGAAGGCGGCAAAATGAGGAAGGGGCCTAAGGGGCGCCCGGGGGCCCGGCGTTCTGCCTCTGTCTCCGCTCCACCTCGTCCTCGCTCCCCTTCGCAGGGGCGGGAGACACTCGCAACCCCCGACGCTGCCTCTTCCCTCCCGCCCGAGGCGTTGCCGGGTTCCCCACGGCCACCGGGACCCGCCGGAGGCAGCGAGCGAGCTCGGCGGCTGGTGAAGGAGGGAGACACTCAATTCACGGCCGAAATGTTTCCTCAGCTCGAGGGAGAGAGACTTGCCGCGGGTGCCGGGAGCTGCTACAAGGCTGCGGGGTCTGGGCGTGTGAAGGAGCCCGAGCCCGAGGCCCGGACGCGAGCCTCTCCCGGTACTCGCGAGTTATCTTGGACCGTGGGAGGAGGCTGGAGGGGATATAGGGCAGGTGTTCCCGCGGCCCCTTCCCCCACTCCTCGGTGAAGAACGGGAAAAGCCAGAGCCCAAACCTAATTCTGGACCCAGAGCAGTTTTCGCTTCTAACTCCTACCGCTGATCATTGCTAACCATTAACTGAGCGCCTACTACTTGCCAGGAGTGCTTTGTTAATTCTGACAACAGTCCCAGGATTTAGCCATCACCTCAGTTCCCTCGTATGGATTTAGAAACTGGCGCACTGAAGCGAAGGAACTTGCCCAAGGTCACCAAGTAGGCTAGAGGTGGAACCCGAATTGGACTCCTAGTGTCCCTAACCATGAGACAGACAGCCTTAGCCCCCGAGTCCGAGACCACGCCGGTGCCGGCTCTCAGCCGCTGCGGAGCTCCCCTGGCCCGCGGAGCCCTCGGCGGCGGCGGAAGGAGCGGGAGCGCGCGGTTGCAGGCGCGCACGGCCCAGGTCTGAACCCAGGAGAGGCGCCCGCCGCCCGCACCGGCTGCAGGGGCCAGCGGCGCTCCCCAGGCTAGCGGTCTCCGCAGCACCCGAGACTCCTCAGGGTCCCGGTCCCAGCTAAGCTCCTGACCCTTTTACCTCTTGACCACCTCCCTCCTTCGCCCCCACCCTGCCTAGGTCAGAGGGTCATCCTGGGGCGACTCCGGGGACTGCTCTAAGGGGAGGGTGGAGGCGGGAGGGCTTTGAGGCGGGAATCCGACAGCTCCCCTAGGAGGGTAGGCGAGCACGGAGAGCTACGTGCCTTCCCTAAGGGAATTTCTGGATTTGAGACAGGTAAAAACAACGCCATCAACCATGCAGTTCTTCAGCCTGGCGTTCTGCGGGGCTCCAGGCTCTAGGAGTCTGTTGAGAGACAGACAGAGGGAAAGAGAGAGAGAGAGAGAGAGAGAGAGAGAGAGAGAGAGAGAGAGAGGAGAGATGAAATCCTTAAGTCTCCCATCTGTAATTATTCCGGTTGAGAGTTCCAAGGACAAAATATAGACCCATGGCAGAGGAAAACTGCCAGTTTTCCTCTCTTTTTACACTTATATACAATGGGAATCTTTTACACAAGCTAACGTATTGAAGAGAAAGCAAAGCTTAGGTTACTAGCATTACATCCAGAGGATTCCTAAATCAGTTTGAACCCCAGGTAAATAACTGGTGAAAACCTAGGGAACTTGTCTTTTTCTTTTAAAAACACCCCAAAACAGGATTTCCCTTCTGACCATTAGTTATCCATGTTGCACTTTCTGCACTGCCAGCCTCTCCTACTTAAGACTCCCTTCAGTTTGGGTTAAAAGAAAAATATTCAGTAAACAGAACAATACCAAAAATACTGTCATCCAGCAGTAATAAAAATAACCTAGTGAACAATTAAACAAGTACTTGTGGGAAACTTGTCTTATTCAGAAAAATACGGGAGGGAGAGGAGAGCAAAGAGTTAAAATAAAAGTAATTTGCTTCTCAGCAAGTAAAACAATAGCACAGTGCAAACTGAGTTTCAAAGGAACTGGAGGCTGAACTTTGTGTTCAAATCCCAGATTGAATACTTAGTATCTTCGTAACTTGGATAGGTCAGTAAACCTGTCTAAATCACAGATCATTCTTCTGTAAAAATGAGAATGATAATTGTACCTTCTTCATTTGATTACAGAATGATGTAAATATATGTGTAGCATTTGGCATGAAATTAACAAATATTAACAAATTTTAATGAATAAAGTATAATGAATGGACAGGAAAACAAACAAGGTTTAATAATATTAATGTATAAAGACTGAGTGGACCTAAGTTTAATGCAATTATCATAGACTGGCTTGAGAAAAGAGGAGCTGACATTTCAAGGGAATTCAGATAAGGTTAAGAAGGCAATGTATTAAAGGCAATCTAAAAGAGAAACCCTAAAAGAATATTTTCTTTGTGTGGTAACATCTCAGAGATATCTCTTACCAATAGATATTACTAATATAATCAAAGAGATATTCCTACTACTTATAACACCTGATATCAACTTATATCTAAAGTGAGTCTTATTGTACAGCAGAATCAACAGTAGACCTTCTCTCTGGAACTGATAACACAGCCTGGTTATGTGAAAATTGGAAGAAGAATGTGCAAGGAGGGCACTGCTGGAATTGAGATGTATCAGTTGCTGGAGAGCGTCCTCCACGATCCCAGATGCACAACAAGAAGGCAAAAATGTAAGTATTATTAAGAGATCATGATTCAGAACCATCTCTGAGTATGAAGCACATAAATTCCAGATAAAACCAGTCACCAAACATCTGCCGTTCCTTAGTCTTTACTATAAGATTCATTCATTTTTCGGTAAATATGTATTAGGCACCTACTCTCTGTTCACCATTATTTGACAAACACTGGGGATGACGTGTTGAAAGGCAAACATGGTCCTTATCCTCTTGAAGCTTACACTCCAGTGTGCGTAGAGCCATTACAGAAGTAATAACTGGTATAGTGTGTATCATAAAGTGGGAAAGATAGGATAGTATGGAACCCATAATTGGTACAAATAAATCAGCTTGAGATATTGGACACAATTTGCTGGTTTAATTAATGCATCAGTTGAGATTTGAAAGATGGGTTAGCCTGATGTAGAGTTGGAGGAAGAGTGTTCCGGGAAGTAGGAATATTATGTGCAAATATCCTGGGCCAAGAGAGGATGGTGTAAATGAAGAATGAAGGAAGAACTATAAGACTAGAGGAAAAGAAGGGCACCTGTGGCTCAGTTGGTCAAGCTTCTGCCTTTAACTCAGGTAATGATCCCGGAGTCCTGGGATCGAGCCCTGAGAATTGGGCTCCCCGCTCAGTGGAAAGTCTGCTTCTCCCTTTGACCCTCCCCTTCTCGTACTCTCTCTCTCTCTCTCTCAAGTAAATAAATAAAATCTTAAAAAAAATTACTAGAGGAGATTAAGAGTGGCCCCTAGAGTGATGCAGTTAGAGAGCTTTGCAGTAGCAATTTGGGACCATTGATCTGTGGAGGTAGAGGAGGGACAAGATGAGTTTTAATGACACTGGAGGAAGATGGTAGTAGCTGTAGGGAGGTTTGTTATTGCAGGAATCCAGATAAGAGTTGATATTGACCTTCATTAGGATAGTGACAGTGAAGATGGAGAGGAGTGACCATAATTATGTGATAGAACTGACGGAACTTTGTGACAGGTGGAATATGGGGAATGAGAGAGAAGTATCCAAAGATAACCCAAAATGTATCCAAAGATACATTTCTTGTTTGAGCAATTCAATAGCGGTGGTAGAACAAAGTTGCTGGTGATAATACACTCAGTTTGAATTAATGATAAGTTTAAGGCACCTGCTAGTCATCCAAGGTGCACCAGATGTTTTTATCTATGCACTTCTGAACTTCAGCTTCACCTCAGAAGTGAAGGGTGAGGTGGAACCAACACAAAATTTCTGTGTTCCTTTATAATACTTTTATTCCTCTTTTCTACTTTCATTTGTCTCTTTAGAACATAGTACTATCATATTATATTTTACCCATTTTATTTCCATCTTACTGCATTGAATAAAAGTTAAAAAATAGAGATTTTTGTCTGCTTTACTCACCACTGTATTGCAGTACCTAGTGCCCTTAGTAGACACTTAATACATATGTTTTAATGAATGAGTGTATATGTGAAGATCCTGAGGGTGTAAATAATTTAAATCATAGGGCTATATGAGACTTTTCTCAGAAGGATGAACAGGATGAGAAGACTAGAGGATCTAGAAGAGAATCTTCTGGTAAAGGACAATTACAGCCATCAGAAGAGTCAAATTAGGACTGATCCAAAAGGTAAGAGGAAAACTACTAAGGGGATAAAAGCCAAGGAAAGAGAATATTCTGATAAAGAAGGACTGCTCAACTGTATTAAATTCTTTATTAATTTTGGAATAGACCTTATATGCCTATGGTATAAAATTCAAAAGGTAATTCACTCTGTCCCTCTGCCACCCTCATTCCTTCCCTACAAACTAACACAATTCAGTTGGTAGGGGGTAATGTGATATTCTATGTCATAGCCTTTTACCTGATGATGAACAAGTATGGAATATGCCCACAGGTGCCAGGTCATTTTCACTGACCTGATGCTGATGGCAAAGCATCAGCGATGATGATTTTGGGGAAAGAATTATGGAACGTGGGTTACGTGTTCTGAGAAATCATTTAAATATTTGTATCTGTTATTTTTTTAAATGAATAATGGATCTCTTAGCTTTAAATATTGATTGAGGTATTTTAAATTAATATTTAGAAATTTCAGTAATACTGAAGAGTAGGGAATAAGCCAGAAATACTATGTAGGAAGGAAATGTAGATTTATTACTTTCAGTACATACAAAAGTACAAATTTATCTAATTAACTAATAACATGTTGTCAAGCATATGGCTTCCTAGACCTGCTGTAATATACAAATAAGAACCATTTTTAATTAACCTCTCCATATATCTTATATATTAATGCACCTTTATTTTTATATGCTAAAAGATCCTAGAGTGCTTTAAATTTTATCAAATATTTTTTCCCTTATGATAGTCAAAAATGCCCTTTATTTATTTGTCTGGCAAACATTGCTTTCACAAACACTGGAAAATAAAATTTCTCCTAAATTACTACAAATTCCAAATTATGAGCTTATGGCTCACTGTTATCTTATTCTGCAGAGTTAGAAATGTAAATTATTTTTTTTGCATTTTTTTAAAATTTTTATTCTTTGCCCAAGGGGTACAGGTCTGGAGGGTATTATGCTGAGTGAAATAAGTCAATCAGAGAAAGACAATTATCATATGATCTCTCTGATATGAGAAATGTAAATTCTATGTTCACTGAGTCCTGTCTGTTTCTCCTTCAGCAGTTTAACACTAACATTAAACCTGGGTTTCTATATAATTCTTGGCCATAGTAAGCCTGATGACATAAAAATCTATTTAAATTATTTAACTAAAAATTAACACATAATAATAATACTGTGTCAGATACTGTTTTAAATGCTTTACTGTAATAACATTTAATCCTTATAATGTGCCTATGAAATGTTATATGAGGAAATAGAAGCAAAAATTAAGTGCTATAAGATTATACAGATTATAAGAAAATATTGAGGACTCAGACCTTCCTAATGACTATGAGACTTTATAAATAAAACTTCCGTGGATTTGTCTACTTTGCAGTTAGTTCTCAGCTTGTCTCATGTAGTGAGTTAATACAACAGAAATAAAATCTTAGCCCAAAGAAAGGATCTCCACCTGTAACAGAGATCTGATTTAACAATCAAATGACCAATAGGAACTTTTAAGAGTTTGAGTTACTGGATGCTTTTTGAAAGTCCTTTTACCTTTAATATTCTTTAGTCTTTTATACCTTTTAGCACCACCTCAAATGAATCGATCTTTAAGAGTACAGAAAAAGTGTGCCTTAAAGTACAAAATGAAATTACCGATGCTCCAAATGGAGGTAAAATTGTTAGATGAGGAAATTACCTTAGCTCTGATGCCATACGAGGAGACAAATTATATTCACAGTCTCAGTAGTAACAAAATACCATATCCCTTATCTTTTTACCAACTACTTCTCAAAACCGGAAGGAGGAGGAAAGCTGTGCCTCATGAGCAAAACTGATGTGTAATCAATGACACTGCAGATCCCAAGGAGTAACTTCTCAAAATCTTTCTCAAGTTGATTGGTTATTTAGGGATGACTTTGAGAGATGGCCAGAGAGAGGTATTCCAATGTGTGAAATGAAGCTTTTCAGAATGTGGGTCACACACTCTGAGGTCTCTCCTGATGCTTCTCTACAAGGACTATTTATCTAGCTGATGCCTGAGAGAACCTAGGGTTTACAAGCCTTCTGAGGGCTTATAAAAGTGTTAAAAGCTTGGGGGAAAAAAGCACATATTGGTTCCAAATTAGAAAAGAAACTATAATGCTGAAATTAAGTAATGTTTAATTAAATGTCTATAAAATGTAATATTGTATCTGTAATTATCAAATTTAAATCTCATATGGGAAATGTACTTTTTAATAGGTTTTATATAGTATGTCAAGGGGCCTCCAAAAATTAGAGGACTTGGGCATATAAAAGTCTTAGAAAGGTCCAGCTGTCACCAGCCTCAGGCAAGGTTAGTCTCTTCCTACTTCTATGCATCTAAAGCTAATTGTAGAGTCTTGCTTTTCTGTTTTATTTTGTTTTTCTTTAAATTTTCTCTGAAAACTTCTCCACTTGCTAATTCTATAAGGGACTTGTATTCTTATTTTATTATTCTCCATGCTCACTGCATTCACCTACCTTGTATGAGACACTCAGTAACTGATAAATTATAATTCCAATTATTATTCATGGTGAATACTTATTAGTACTACTAATAAACTAGATTGCTTATTCTGTGATGAACATCAACAATTACTCATTTAATTCTGTGAAATATATTATTCAGTGCTCTTGGGGCGGGGAACCAAACTCTTGACTAGCTAATGTAAGTTAATATTATGTTATGTAACTGAATAAGTCAAGGGTGTTCAACTCAGTACAGGTAGATTCAGAAGGCTTAAAGTTTCTGATCTCCCATAGTTGTGTTTGATGAAAGTTGGTTTCAATCTCAGACTGTCTTCCAAAGATAACTATCAATTACTCTAGTTCAACAACATTGAGAGGATTAGCAATTTTGTAACTCCACCAAACTACATGATAAGGACACTCAATGGGGCTTGGATCCCACTCCTATTTTCAACCTATCACTTATGCTGATTGCTGGCCCTGTGCTCACTCCTGGTACTAAAGTTGGAATGAACCAAATCCAAACTATGTGGACTATGAATGGTTGAGAAACAATGATCCAAAGTCAGATTATTAATGTGCTATTAATGGATGGAAAGATAAGAGGAGGAACGGATGCTGAACAGATAAAGTCACAGATGTCTACAATAGGTAGAATAGGTGTTACAACTAACCATATGTTTTTGATACAGAAATTGTAACATGGGGACTTGATATGGCTAGAAGAAGAACCTAAATTCACCACATCTATTTAACATGAATGTTCCTGCAACTGGTCAATAAGGATGAATGAATGAATACATCAGTCTAGGACATCTGGTCTCTCAGATTCATGTCAAGGGTGAAGGATTGTTACTTGTATTTTAGCAGTTCCCATAGTCATGTGTGAAACAATCACCTGAAAACTATTTTAAAATAATCATGCTATAACTGAATAAACATAAGTAAATACATACAGGAACTGATTGAAAAAATTTAATAAAATTATGAACAAGAATGTCTAGGGGTAAAAGGTCCTCAGTAAATGAATAGTTGAGTAACTGGGACCTATCGTTACAAATATTATAGTATTAATGTCAAATAATTGAATTAGCTCCACTTATACATAGAAAGACCTTATCAATATATGTTGAATGAATTCCACAACATTTTTGCTGTTTAAGCCTTTAATTAGAAGACGTCCTGCGTGCTCCCTCCATGAAGTCTCTGCCTTTGGCTCAGGTCATGATTCCAGGGTCCTTGCATCAGGCTCCCTGCTGAGCAGGGAGTCTGCTTCTCGCTGTGCCCCTCCCCTCACTCACTCTTTCTCTCTTTCTCACTCGAATAAATAAATAAAATCTTTAAAAAAAGACCTCCGATGTTAATAATCATAGAGTAGTTTAATTAGTGTTATTGTGCAATCTTTCTTAATAATAACGATATACCTTTGTTTGGTATTTAACTATGACACGTAAGTCATTGTGTATACCAAATGACATTTCCTGATATTTATATTCTCACCACTCTACACCTCACTAATTTTCACAAAATACTATGAAGTAAGTTCTAATATTATCTCCATTTCACAAAATTATGGAAGTGTCAACAGTTTTGTGATTAAGAAAGTTTCTCTACAGAAAGGGAGGAATGGAGAACTAGTTAAGGTCTGTCAGAGTGAAGATTTTCTTTAATTGGAAACCTTAAGAGCAGGTGATAACAACCACTGTTTCCTTCCATGTTTTAACATAATTCTCCCATATTAGCAACTGCATGAAGACATGTTTTGTTCCTAGTTCCTGAGAAAATGAATTTGCTTTGGGGTTCAAATAAATTATTAAGAGCTGTGAAGGAAGTGTTTCTACTGAGGGATGTGGTATGTGGTGGCCTAGAGTAAAAAAAAAAAATTGCTGTAAAAAACAAAGACAATACTTTTCAGGCAAGAAAGCCCAACAGCCAATATCTACCAATGTCATTCTTTAGATGGTAATTTTTTTTTAATTTCCAGTTTTCTTCAGATATAATTGACATATAGGACTGTATAGGTTTGAGGTTTGTAACTTAATGATTTGACTTATATGTATTATGAAATGATTATCACAATAAGTTTAATAACACCAATTATCTCATACAGATACAAAAAAGAAAAAAGAGAAGGTTTTTTTCTTGTGGTGAGAACTCTTAACATTTACTTTCTTTTTTTTAAGATTTTATTTATTTATTTGAGAGAGACAGAGAGCATGAGAGAGCAAGAACGAACGGGGGAAAAGGCAGAGGGAGAGGGAAAGCCATCTCCCCACGGAGCAGGGAGCCCAAATCAGGGCTCATTCTCAGAACCTGGGGATAATGACCAGAGGTGAAGGCAGATGCTTAACGGACTGAACCACCCAGGTACCCCGGAATTTACTTTCTTAACAATTTTCAAACATGCCATACAGCAGTATTAACTATAGTCATCATGCTGTACATTACATCTCCAACACTTCTTTATCTTACAGCTGGATGTTTGTACCTTTTGACCACCTCCCTCAAATTCTCTCCCCATCCACTCTCCACCTCTGGTAACCACAACTCTGATATCTTTTTTCTATGAGTTTTTTGTTTACTTATTTATTTTTTAGATTCCACATATAAGTGAGATCATGAAGCATTTGTCTTTGTCTGACTTAATCCACTCAGCATTGAAGTCCCTCACTTTCCATCATGTGTTCACAAAAGGCAGGATTTCCTTGTTTTTTATTCCATTATGTATATGCACCACAACTTCTTTATCCATTCATCCATCAGTGTACACTTAGTTTGTTTCCATGTCTTGGCTATTGTAAATAATGCTGTTATGAATGTGAGTGTGCAGAGATCTCTTCAACATAGCGTTTTTGTTTCTCTTGCATTTATTCCCAGATGTAGAGTTGTTGCATGATATGATGATTCTATTTTTAGTTTTTTGAGGAAAATGCATGCTGTTTTACAAAGTGGCTGTACCAGTTTACAATCCCATCAACAGCACAAAGAATACCCTTTTTTCCACATCCTTATCAGCATTTGTTATCTTTTGTGTTTTTGATGCCATTCTAACAGGTATGAGTTATTGTCTTATTGTGGTTTTGATTTTCACTTTTCTAATGATTAGTGATGTCAAGCATTTTTTCATGTACCTGTTGCCCATTCACATATCTTCTTTTGAAAAATGTCTATTCAGGTCCTTTGTCCATTTTTTAAATCAGATTATTTTATTTTTTGTTAAACAGACTTTATCTTAATGAGAGGTTAGTATTAAGTGATTTAGCTGTTAGAGCCAAAGATGATTCAACAAGAAGCGTGAGTATTTTGGGAATTTGATATGCTTCAAACAAGCACTTTATTCAGAAGTTTGCATGTGGACCCTTGATGATTCGGGAGATGATTTTGCACAGTATATGGACAGAGATTTAAATAGGATTGTACCACAACATGTCTCAATTTCCTTTCCATCCTGATTAAGCTGCCGAAAAAGTCTCAGTTTGATGCTAGCATGCCATTAACCTTTCCTTACCAAATTTGTTCCTTTTCTATTTTAACTAAAAGGTAAGTCTTCAGATGCAAATTATTGATCTTTCTCATTATGGTTACATTCCATTTATGGTCAATAATACTAAAATTCCACAAAAGGTAGTGATATTACCTTTCTTTTAAATATATTTATGTAAGTTAAAGGTGAGTAAATTCAAATAAATACCAATAAAAATAATAGAGCAGGTGGTACATGCATTTGACAAAAATAATGTTGGTAGTATGCAAAGATTCTGATAAGCAAACATTTGGGAAACTCTGACTTAACTATTTGGGCAAAAACAATCTACCAAAGTTCTATAAGAGAAATTCTCATAGTTTAGGCTACAGTGAGGACCTTCTAACTCTTAAGTATCTATAATTATCATAAGTCACTAGTGTGAATGATCAGCATTCAGGAGATGTGAGGTAAACCTGAACATCATCAGACAACAAGGTCTTCTCTATATGTAGGGTATCAAAATTTAATTCAGCAATTCAATGAATATACTGAGCATCTATGCATGTGGAAATGTGCTTGGTTCTGGGGTAAACTAAAAGATGAATTAGACAGTGCTCTTCCCCTCAGGGAGCTAAACTGTAGCAGCGTGAGGAGGATAGCAAAAATGATTATTTTAAGTGGTAGAATATTAATGTCATAAGAAAGACATAGACAAAGAAGTACCTAATCCAAGGAGACTAAAAGAGATCACAAGTGGTTGGAATTAAATAGGAAAGCCTTTACTGAAAAGATGCTATTTGAAATGGCCCTGGAAGGATGGAAAATGGGAAAGTTTGATGTAAGTTTCTTTATTGGCAAACCATTGTCTGGCTAGGGAGATAAATGGCTGGCAAAGTCAGCCATGATGCAGAGAATGTTAATATCAGGACAAGGATTTTAAATTATGGGCATAGATGTGGGGTAGCCTGGAATCCAGTCACCCTTTGATCATTTATTAGCTATGTTATAGATGTCACATCATTTTGATCAAAGATGAGCAAACTTTTCCAAATATTAAACATTTTAGGTTTTGCAAGCTACTTAACTATGGGGTAGTGGCATGAAAACAGTTGTAGACAAACCTAAACAATACAGATCAGTCATGGATTAAGGAGCAATGGAGAAGGAATAAAACCAAAACCAAAACCAAAACACTTCTGGGAAAATGTGGTAAGATTTTACCAAGAAAGAAAGCAAGCAAAGCAAACAAAACACTTCTCATATTATATAAATGGCATTAGTGATTTGAGAGGATCTTTTATGTCATTTCCATGTACAAAGGGGCATGAAGGTATTTGAAAGGAATAACATGGCATCATAGATCAATTAATTCTTAGTGTGAGATTGAACTTAGTTGGGGAAGAAACCTTATATCTCAGATTCTTTTAAAATTATATTGAAAAAGCACTTAAGAATTTACTGTAAGAGACCTGACTAATAAAATGAATCCTTACTAATTTTTTTCATCTTGGGAATGGGGTTATATGGTATATAAGGAACTAGTTACCCCCTTCCATCCTTCTATATGGAGAGGGAACTATAAATGGATATGAGAAAAGAAAGCCATTAAGATGTTATTTTGATTAAAACTGATGTTTTACCAGGAAAGAAAGAGAATGCGAGAGTGATGGTTAAATAACAAATGAACAAACAAACAATAAAATTTAAAGTTAAAAAAGTCAGGGACCAGAAAAAACAACTTTTGAAGATAGCAAATCAAACTCATAGTTTTGGAAAGACCCTCCAGTAATTATTGAGACATTAAGGTAAAATACAAAATTCATATGAATTTTTATAGATAAAACAAAAAACTTCAAATAGGTATCTAGCTTGCAGCGGAAATTTCTGGTCTATACCTTCAAACAGGCTTATTTATATATATTCCTCTATTATCAAGGTCATGCAGAAGACATTTTGCTAAGACATGGACATTGCTAGGACTCTACCTAAATTTTTTATCCTCCCAACCCTAGCCCACCCCCCCCACACACACACATTATTTTGAGTGATTTCTATGGCCAGTACCTGCATTCCTCCTCTTCAGTATACCACCCTTGGGGCTACAGAACAGCTTTGTACCACTGGGATCACTGGAGAGTTTGCAGCCTTGCAGGTGCCCATTAACTGATGATTATGTGGTGGAGAATAGAGCAATCCTTAAGCAACTTACACTCAGCATTTCCTCATAGAATCAGACTCAAACTTACCCTCCTTGGCTTTTCCTTGAAATCTCACCCTTATTTGGTTTGTCTTGCTTCCCTTTCTTATTTCCCCTACGTGCTTATCACTTGCCAAAAAGTTTTTCTTTCTTGGTCTGCTTCTGGGGAGTGGACCTAAGACCACTGGAAAGTATGAGATCCATTCTGGGGAAAACCTTTATTTCTGGAAAATATGACATCATTTTTGGAATGTCGCAGATGGAAATCATATCATGAGTTATGTAAGAAAAACAATTAGTTTTGTTGTTTTCACACTAGCCGTGTGATATTTTTTGGGGTGCGGGGGATGGTGGAGGAGGTGGACAAGGTACAGCCTCTTCCTGTCTCAGTTGTCTCATATGTAATATAAGGCTGTCAGACTAAGTGATATCTAATGTTCCTTCCATATCTAAAATTCTGTGAACTAAATCAGGGGGTTGACAAACTGTGGATTACTAACCAAATATAGCCTTGTCCCCTGTTTAATCGGAACATGGTCATGCTCATTATTTTAGATACTATCTATATTTGCTTTTAAGCCCCAGCTACGGAACTGACTAGTCTATGAGGTAGGTCTATTATCATCCTGAACATTTTTTTAAGTGAGATGAAGAGACAAAGTAAGGTTAAACAACTTGCTCAAGTTCCCAGGGCAAATAATGGCAGAGCTAAGATCCACATTCAGCTCCATCTGCCTCGAGAGTTGGTGCTTTTAACCACAGTGCTGAACTTCTGTAATTTAGGAAGGACATAGTGAAAATGAATATTAAATCTCTCTGACTCATAGTAACTACATCGTGTTTATTTTGTTTTTAGTAGCAGGGTTAACAGTAACAGGAACACATGTAGAAGCATGAATGGAGGAGAGGAAGGGGGGCGGGTGTCTGCAGATTCAACAAAGTTGTTAGAAAATAACAAGAATAAAATAAAACCTACTTATTTTTTCACCACCACATGCAGTTCTAAAATGTGGTTTCATGTTCTCTTCATTTTCCCTCATAGTGCAAATCACAGACACATTCACAGACAAATTCACAACTAAGATGCTTGACTTGGTCCTTAACACAGCAGCTCCTGTGTCTGTGGAGCGGAACTAATCATTTTAAGTCACTTCTCACTTCTCATCCCCTTCCCACTTCCTCCGAGATTGCAATTTTGCTTAGGCAACATGATGGATGACAGTGTGAAGGTAGACAAATTTACCTCTGACAATCCACAGTGTTATACTGCATCAGCGCAGTCTGTTTTATGTTTTCTGTTTGTTTTAAAGCCCATCAACATAAATTCCCTCAACATACATTTGTGTATCCTTTTCCACTGAGTTAAAGACTCATTTGGTTAGAATAAATTCATGTACTGATATAAGTTGATGAAGAAGGAAATATCCCAAAGGAGGGAGGATGGAGAGGCATTTTTCAGTTTATTTTCCTTAAATGAATGGTAAATACGATTTAAATCATGGAGGAGTAGGGTAGCCAATATGAATTTCTGTTTCTTTTTTTTTAAGAAAATGTATTATTTTCTGGTGAATATTTTGTCACTCACAATTTGACAATCACATCATGTGAACTTGGCTAAAATAATCTGGTTTTGGACATTGTTGCTGTAACTTAACGCCATTCTCCAAGTAGGAAAAGTGGGTGATATATTCCTTATTCTGCCCAGGTCAGAATTTCCTTGCATGATAATTTTTAATAATGTCTGGGTCTGCAATAAAATTAAATCAGCTTCCTTCTCTCCTTGTGAGTACGTGTGTGTGTGTGGGGGGGTCTGTGTGTGTGTGTGTGTGTGTGTGTGTTTAATTTTGCCATTATTAAATGATTGCATGAGTATATAATTATACTAGCTACTGTGCTAAGTGCTTACCAGGCTTTACCTCATTCATTTTTCACATTAATCCGTGAGGTTGGGTTTGCTGTCTATAATTTTCAGATGAGGAATCTGAGATTGTTAGAAGTTAAGGGACTGTCCTAAATATGCAAAACTGGTAAATAATGCACTCTAGATTCTAACTCAGGTCAATCTGCCTCAGGTAGTTACCTTAAATCCTGTACAAGAACCCAAACAGGTAAAGTATAAAAATTCTCAAATAGTAATGTGAATCAAGAAAGATACAGGTTGCCAAATGGGGATTGGATAGTAGTAATGAATCTAGATCAACAGGGGAAGTATTAAGAAATTGTACTACCAAGGTCAAGAACAGATCAGTAGTATCATTCACCAAGATAGTTAGAGAAGGAAACATTTATCCTGGCTTGAAACTTGATAGAGATTAGGGTTTGGGGGACAGGTTGGTGGCTGATATTCAGAACAGCACCTGGACTCAGAACCAGCACAGAAAGACCTACTAACACCAAAATCTTTCATTAACATAAAAGATGTAAAGGGACCTGACTCTTCAGAAATTTTCCAAACTAAGGAAATGAATCAGCATTTATGCAACACCTACTTTGTGTTGAATATTTTACACAGACTGTATGTGTTAGTTTATTTATTTTTCATAAAAATACAGGAAAGACTAGAGAAGTTAATTATCTTTTCTACAACAGCACAGGTAACAAGGCAGAATATGGATGTGGGGTACCATTGGAAAGAATGTTGGCATGTCTCTTGTAAACTAAAAAAATGTTTTTCATTATAAGGTGGTGCTACTATAAGCTTATAGAAGAAAAAGTCCTGATAATTTAGGGATGTTTCAAAGTTTTGTTTTTTCTTTTTTTTCAATAAAGTTTATTTTTTTTAAGTTTTTATTCAGGTTCCAGTTAACATACGATGTAATATTAATTTCATGTGTACACTATAGTGTTTCAATATTTCCATACAATTCATCACAAGAAGTGCTCATCATAAGTGCACTTCTTAATCCCATCACCTAATTCACCCATCTCCCCACCCACTTCCCCTCTGGTAGCCATCTGTTTCTTCTCTATAGTTAAGAGTCTGTTTCTTGGTTTTCCTCTCTCTCTCTCTTTTTTTCCCCTTCACTCATTTGTTTTGTTAAGTTCCATATATGGGTGAAGTCATATGGCATTTGTCTTTCTCTGACTGAGTTATGAAATATTCTCTAGCTCCACCCATGTTGTTGCACGTGGCAAGATTTCATTCTTTTTTTAATGGGAAACAAAAGCAAAAATAAACTATTGAGACTACATCAAAATAAAACGCTTCTGCACAGCGAAGGAAACAATCAACAAAACTAAAAGGCAACTATGGAATGAGAGAAGACATTTGCAAATGGCATAGCTGATAAAGGGTTAGTATCCAAAACATATAAAGAACTTATAAAACTCAACACCCCAAAAATGAATAATCTGATTTAAAAATTGCCTGAAGAAATGAACAGATATTTCTCTAAAGAAAACATTCTCTAAAGACACATGAAAAGTTGCTCAAAATCACTGATCATTAGGGAAATGCAAATTAAAAACTACAATGAGCTATCACCTCACACCTATCAGAATGGCTAAAATCAACAACATAAGAAACAACAGGTGTTGTTGAGGTTGTGGAGAAAAGGGAACTCTTGCACTGCCCAGTGGGAATGTAGTTTTGTTTTTTCTTGAAAATTGATTTAAAGAAAGCAAAGGTACAGAGTATTATGGTTTTGAAAATATCCATTATAAAAATAATACCTACTTGCTTTGAAAGAAATATACATCATTCTTCACCTATATTTTAAAGCTACGCATGTGGAATTCAGATAGGTAACTGCTGAATCTGTCACCAAGACTGGAAAAAGTGTAGGAACATAAGAGAAGAAGCTATAAGGTCTCTTGAGAATTTCAAACAGACAGGCTGTTTAAAAATATAAGTTGTGCCTCTCTAATACTTTTAATTTTTAGCAGGGTTTTCTATGAAGACTATATTGCACTTAGCATTTAACAACTTCTTTTGTCCAAAATTTCTCACTAAGATTTGACTCAAAGGAAATATAATCCAAAGTGAAGAAACATGCCCTAGAAGGCATTAGAATTCTTGACGAATTTTGCTTTGCAATCCGTATATACCTTTTAAGAAAAAGAAGTAGCTATGGCGTCAAATTTCCTTTGCTTAAATCTAAAGTACGCTTCTAAGAACTTACACAAATCATGACTTTATGATTCCAGCTAGGCTCCTTTTCCCTTGCCTCATTCTTTAGGCTCTGGTTTCTTTCCAAAGTGGTTTACTTGCTCTGTTTTTCTGCACTTTAGGGGGAGCAGCAGGTCCATCTTATCAGATCCTTTTGCTCCATGGTCTTCCAGGCACTCTGTGTTAGGGCCCAGAATTAATTCTGGACCCTCACCTCACTCACCCCCCCCTTCACTATACTCCATATGCACTACCCATCCATACCAAGCAGGCTCCTGCCTCTGAGTTTGCCCTTGTGGCTCTTTGCCTAGAATGCTCTTCCCCCAGATTTTCACATGTCTAGCTCCTTGTCCAGGTCTCATCATCTCACATGTAATCTGCTCAGACTGGCCATCCTGTGGCTCAACAACTCTAGTCAAGATTTTCTCTGTGATATTACAGCTTTGCACTATCTTCTCTTGTGAACTGTAATTTTTTAAAAACTTGTTCGTCGTTTGACTTCTCCCATTAAAATGTAGACTTTAAGAAATTATGTCTATCTTCTTTAACATAGTATTCAAAGGATCTGACATATAATAGGTCAAAAATAAAATTTACATTGAATGAATGACTGAATTTTTAATCTTTCCTTCTCCATGGATTTTTCCTCTTTGACTTAATATTGCTGTTTTCTTCCTCTCATCAGGTATAAGATTTGCATATTTTTGAGACTATTATGTGAGACACTGTGTGTATTTTAATCCTTGTAACAACTCAGTGAGGTAACTAGGAATATGCTCATGGAAATTGACAAAGCTAATAAGTATCAGAACCAGAATTCAAACAAAGGTCAGATGATTTCATTTTTTTAAAGAATTATTTATTTGAGAGAGAGAGAGAAAACACAAGTGGAGGTGAGAGAAGATCAGATGATTTCAAAGCAATAGTCCTATTAAACTGTATAAGTATTTGCTATCTAATGTGGATGCCCTTTTTTTCTAATTGCTTTGGTTAGGACTTCTAATACTATGTTGTACAAGAGTGGTGAGAGTGGGCACCCTTGTTTTGTTTCTGATCTTAGAGGAAAAGCTTTCAACCATTCACCACCAAATGTGATATGGGCTTCTCATTTATGGCAAAATTAAAGTGAGGTCCTTGGTTGTGCTCAATATCTCATTTTAGTAAATTCCGTCACTATACTTTTCTACTCCAACCTTCCCCCTACCCCAAGTCATGGATTTTTTCTTGTAACCTCAATATGGTTGATAGTTCTTTGAATACCTTATTTTAGGTTCCTTTTGCATTCTGACAGCAAGAAGCATGGGATAAGGCACACTGTAGACATGTCATCAATGCTTGTTGAAGTGAATTTACTAAACGGATAGACAGATTATAAAAATATGGAAAATCTCCTAGAAAGTTTTTGAGAGTACACGCTGGTTCTGCACTGAATGAAATTTACTGTTCAAACAAATACGGAATCAGAGTCATCACTGTATATCCCTTAAGGTGAATTAGTGTAAAAGAATGGTATAGTTACGTGTGAAAATTAACCAGTCCTTTCAAATTTATTGAGAAATTCCAGGGATATTGATTTGAAATAAGATATTCTGCCTCCCCCTCCAACCTCCCCAGATTAGCAGGTCATATCATAAAACTCCTGTCTCGAATTAGGCTCATCTTCTGTTTTTTTCTGCCTCTGAGGAGCTTTTTGAATTTACATTGACTCTCTGATTTCCTACAGATAGAGCTTTCCAAAAAATGAGTAGGTTACTAAATGGGAATATTACATATTGAGTTGGTTACTTATTTTTTAAGTATCGTTTGAAAACACTGAAGTGAAGAAAAACAACTATATGTATTTGGATCACCTAGTAAGACTGGGAATTAAGAGAAACCAATGCTATTTTTAGGGATTAAACCACCTAATGCTTAGAAACACTTAACATTCAATGCTTTTACAGAGCATCTACTGTGTGCTAGGTTCTTTCTAGGCACTAGAAACACAATGGTAAAAAAGACATTATTCCTTTGCTCCAGGAAGGCACACTGTAGTAGGGAATCTGTTATTGAATAAATAAACCTAAGAGTTGATACATAATAACAAATTGTGATAAAGTCATTTTTAAGAAAAGAATGGGGAAATAGGGAAAATTATGGGAGGAGGAGTTGTTGAGAAGTCACTATATGCTATGTGACAAAATTACATTTAGATTAGAATCTGAAGGTATTACCCAGGCATAGATTGGTAGTGGGGGTGTTGGGATGAACAAGGGAAGAGGTATAGAGGGGATGAATCTAGTGGAGAGAACAGTGAATGTGAGGTTCTCACCATTCTGAGATAGGGAAAACACTGACTGGATTGAGGAACTCCAGTGTGACTGGAGTAAAGTGATCAAAGGAGACTCCAAATACAGAGAATAGACCATATTTGGTAAGTAAACCAAATAAGATGAAATTACTGACAATGACTGTTAAAAACACATTGTCATGTGTATTTTTTGGTGGTATGATTGATTCAATCAGATACCTTTGTTTTCTTTTACAAAGTCCCTACAAATTCACTCATTTCTTCATTTAAAAAGCAGCTATCAAATACCTGCAAAATACAAGGCACCACTCATGCACTGATGGCATTTAGAAATGACCCAGCATGCTAAAACAAATTCGAGGGTATACAAAGTGAATCAGAGAATACATTATTTTCCCAATATTATAGATTTATATTTAGTATTTATATTTATAGATTTATATTTAGTATTCAGTAGCCTTGGGTTAGGATAGAAAGGATGAATTCACAAATTATTCTCAGAATTGTTGATTTGGAACAAGGATCAGGTTCCAAGTCTTACTCCTTTAGGTTGAATCCTAGCTCAACCACTTCCTGAATGTAGGCAAGTGTATTCTTTCCTTTGAGCCTCGGTTTACTGTTTTGTAAACTGGAGATTATTGTAAAAATCTTACTTGGCACACAAATTATCAAGAGGGAGCCTAAACAGATAATCTATGTGAAATACAGATCTCAGTGTTTGTCAGGTGTTACAGAATTAATAAATGGTAACCATTACATTTTACTCCACACACCGAACCAGAAGAATATTTTCTTTTTATTGTAATTTTCAGTTTGAGGGCATTATTTGACTCTAGCCACACCTGGCTGATTGTTAGAACAACCATAAATAATCATTTGATTGGTCTGGGGACATGGCTGGGCAGCTATAGTGTTTAAAACCCCCCGGGTGATTCTAATGTGCAGCAATGGTTGCAAATCACTGACCTTAAGGTTGTTTCAGTAGGATGACCACAGCTAACTCCATTCTGTAACCTGACCTACCTCAGGTAAGAATTCTAATAAGTGGTGGAATTGCCAAAGGGCAGATGAAAAAAGGTACATACTTCAGCATTAAGGAACCTGAAGGATCCATATACTATGTTCCGAGGGCCCTGTTTGCCCTACATTTTCTGTTTGGTATTAGTTTCTAACAGGGTGTGAACATTCAGTCTCATTCTTGGAACCCTAGCTCCCATTGCCTCTTTGTAGAACCCAGACACACTAAGAGTTAAAATTATTCCTTCAAGTCATTAGTAGGAACATCTTTGCATCATAAAATGTAAGTACATTTAATAGCCTCCCAGCAGCCTGAAAGAGCCTATGTATTTCTGAAACTGTCTGATGGACTTGAAGTAGTATCTTAGAGAAAAGATTTGAGACTACAGATCATCATGTTCTTTCACAAATGGACCCCTTCCTCCAATCTTTATAAGTCATGTCTTTGATTATGTCATTTCTCGGTGCAAAAACTTTCAGTGTCTTCCCGTGGCTACAGAAAACTTTTAATTTCTTGAACATGGCTTTCAAGTCTCTTGACTGTCTGGACCAACCATCATTTCTAGGCATGTTAAACTTTTTCTTTTGCAGAAACCTTGTGCTTTAGTCAAATGATCTATTTACGTACCCTGAATATACTTTATGCTTTTAGCCCCCTATACCAGTGGTTCTCAGGCACTCTAATATGCATATAAACCACTTGGGAATCTTGTTAAGGTACATGTTTATGAGTATATATTACTGAACACATTTAATAGTGTTCATTATAGGGTGCACAACAAGGCTCTACATTTCGAACAGATTCCTATGTGATAAATTGCTGTTGGTGCCAGAACCATCTTGGGTAGCAAGGATTTACACATAGGCTAATAAAACCTCAGATGAACAAGAATGCCCTATCCTGTCTTCTTTGCTTGTCTCATTTCTACTTGTCTTCAAGGTTTATGTGACAGTGATTAACTGAGATATTAATTTGCTTTCTTTTCCTTATGGTCCATTCTCATTCCTCATCCTTCTACAAAGATATCATGATCTTGTGTGCCTCCTTGTCCCAGGAGAGATATCTGTTTCTGGGCCAAAAGAAAGGTGACTTACAAGATACATCCTACTCTGGTTTTTTGTTTTCCTAAAACCTAAGTGACTGAGAGGAACTGTGTTGGCTTTCTTTAGGAGGAGAAGAGAATCTGGCTCTTGGAGAAGTGGCAGCAGTGAGAATCCCATGTGGGGGAAGGGAATGGAGTCTGAGGAGGCCAAAATGCCTGAGGGGATGGTTGCCTGCTGTATCTGTGGTGCAGGAACCCTTATAATAGAGCTCCCAACCTTTGCAGAAAGGCAAGCACATAAAGGCAAGTTTAGCACGTAAAAAAGAGAATTGTGGTCACTGTTGGAAGGAAGCTTCTTCCTCTCCATATTTCAACACCCTCGGAACCTCTGTACAAATGGTTAGAGGTGGAATTAAAAACAAACAAACAAACAAACAAACAAACAAACAAAAACCTGATGTGATGTTCCACATGTTGGGAAACTAAAAAAAAAAAAGGTTTTAGGTCGATCTATAGAAAATAAATGGATGCTTCCTTTAGGGCTGAATGTTTGTAACAAGTTTCATATGTGCTAAACTTATTTCTGATCCAGTTTCCTCCTCAAAGCCTGATTTGATGTGTTTGAGGACATCATGACTGAGACAATAAATCCTGACTTTGGAATTCTGATTGAATTCCTAATTTGGGTGTATGTGGGCCTGAGTTCTCATTTGTAAAAATGTGGCACATAGCACTTACTTCATAGAATTGTTGAGAGGTCTAGAAATAATAAATGCAAAGCATGTGGTATGCAGTGTCTAATTAGTAAATATTTGCTGTTCTTATACCTGCTAACTTTACCACTACTATTATGACTGCCATAAACACGTTTGTTATAATCGAGGTAGCATTTTATTCTCACAGTTTGACATCCTCAAAATTCCTAAAGCAATCTTGTGCACATAATTTATTTGAGTATCACTCAAAATCCTCCTGCATAGCAACCAGGCACTAAATAATAAACTTTTGATCATGATGATGCCTGTGAATTTATTGTCTACATTTGATAGTTATTTTTCCATATATCTTAGAGCCATACCTGTAGCATAAACTCTGAAGACAGATATTATGTTTTATACTTCTTTGCAATCCATAAATGATTCCTGTTTTATAAATAGTAGACACAGCAAATACTTGGCAACTGGTTGTTACAAAACAATGAGTTTTGATAATTTAGAAGAGAAGACAGAAATTCAGATATAATTTGACAATATGGAATTAGATGAAGTATTACATTTTACTCTATATTACCTCCATATTGCTTCAAGCTTAATTATATCCAAAAGTAGCTTATGTTTTATTGCTTACCAAGTGGACAGAATGTTAGTGTATGTGAAACTATGGAAACCACAACAGGGATAAGCTGACCAGTAAAGAGAATCTCCTTTTCATCTGTTTTATAAATTTTTTGCAAAGCTTTTGAACCTAAGGTATTAAGGAAAAAATCTTTTCTGTTAATCCAATTAAATATCTCATGTTTTTAAAAGTAATATCCTGATGTATATGTCAGGAAGTTATAACAATAAATTCTTTAGAATTCAGTTAGTTTGGGGTTAAACTCACCCTAGCAACAGAAACTTTACAGCTGCTATCAGAAAAACAGTAATTACTTTGGTCAACATTTTCCAAGAAACTCCAGCTGTCTTATCAAGCTTCCTTTGTCAGAAAGACTCCTTTCCTTTTAGGGGGCATGAGTTGTAGAAGAACCACAATAGTGCTAGTGAAAGAGCTGGAAAAAATATATTTCAGAAACCATACTGTACGTTTTGTTTTTGTTTTTATTTTGTTTGTTTGTTATGCTAGAATTTGAGATTCTAATAATATCTACTGTGCTTTTAAACAAACTTTCACTGAATTTTAGGGTCTTCAGAAAATTAGAATCTAGAGCTTTTTTCTTTGATATTAAACTCACATGGAATCAATACTAACAATGGCCATGAGTGCAAATCTCCACCCACCCAACATAAAGAAAAATGAAGGTATCAGTAACATATATCCTGTATGCTCTAAGACTTTATTACCTCAGTGTGACTTCATCTGAGTAGAAGCCTTGCTGTAGATCTAGTCAAAGGTCAAGAATGGTTCATTTTTTTCAGTGCAAGTATTCAGGGAAATTCTCATCATTCATGGAATTAGGGTCATTCAGAAATGACTTTGCGTTCATACAGTTATTCATCATGTTTTTTCCCCCATTTTCTCCTGTGAGGGAAGATTTAGTAAGGAGGAAATTATATTCAGGTGATGAGGAAGGGATAGGTGAGGAAAGAAGAGTGAAGGGTTGTGTCAGTGGAACTGATTAAAGCACAATTAAGGGTCCAAACACCGTATGTTCCAGTGGAAGACTGGCACTGATTATCTTTTTCTTATGCTGACTTACTCTCTGTCATCGATGCCTGACAACTTTTCCAACTTCATCTCATACCATTCCCTACTTTACATACCATGCTTGAGACACTCAGACATTTTGATTCCCAGACTTATCAAGCTTATTTCTAATTAGACATTTTGCACTGGCTGTTCCTTCTGGTTGTATTGCCACCCCTTGATCTTCAGATGACTGGCTTCTGCTTACCATTACAATTTCAGCTTAAATGCCCCATCCTCCCAGAGGTCTCCTTTGACCATCATGCATAAGGTATTCACTCACTAGCTTTTTATTTTAATTATCTGTGTGACACTTAACTTTACCTTCTCTCAATTTCTTAGGCATTTTATTATCATTTTCCTTCACTTGAAGATACACTCCACAGAAGCAAGTTTCTGATTGGTTTTGTCCACTCCAATATTCTTAGGAATTACAACAATGACAGGTATAAGTAAACACTCAATAAACATTTTTGAGGGAGTTAATGAATTTGAGAAGATATTACCTTAGAGATTTTTAGTCAAGTGATTCTTAAATTGAAATCCAGAGATTGTATAAATACCTTTGCATAAGTTGTGTGTGTGTGTGTGTGTGTGTGTGTGTGTGTGTGTGTGTTTCCCTGAAGGTAAGCCATGGTTTTCAGCAGACTATCAAAGGGGTCTCTGAACCACACTCTCATATCTCAAGGTGGATTCCCCCAGAAACAGCTCTAAGATGAGGATTCATGTGAAAATGATATATTAGGAAGTGTTTCCATGAAAGGCAGGCTGCCAAGTGAGGAAGTGAGACTAGGAATGGAAGCAAGCTAAGCAAGGGTGAGATATCAAACTGAATCTTGCTAAGGGTAACATTGGGTTTGTTTTGCAGGAGGGGCTCTGGAAACTGAATAAATCTCACTTAGAGTGGTAGATATCAAGGGCCTAAGAAGCTGGGACATTTATAATTTACATGTTTAGTCATTGGCTCATGGTTTCCCAGGGGCGAGGATGGGGATAGGGGCTGTAATTCGCGGACTCTCTCAGTTTTCAGATAAAGCTGTCTCAGGAAGCCTGAAGGTGGTCTTCCAATGAAGGGCGGCAGGTTCTAGCTGTTGAAAATAAAAGCATACTGGAATCTAATGTTCATGACAATGTTAAGAGATCCCAGAGGATATGGGTAGAGCGCTGACAGGGTCTGCTATACCTTCTTAAAAAGAAACGAAAAGTTTAAGAATTACGAATTTAGTCTAATTTCCTTATTTAAAATAAGACCTACTAAGATGAGGTGGTTCTCAAATAGTTACACAGTCAGTTGGTGAAATGTGTTTGGATCAGATCTAAGGTCTTCTAATAACTAGACCATTTGCTATCTATTCATTTTTAAAAATTCAAATGAAAGATACTCTCTTTGAAGTTATGGAGAATACAAAGATGAATAAATTACTGTCCCTATTCATAGTGATTATAGGAGACAAAAGATGCATATGAACAAGGACTATAAATAATTGCTTAAAAAAGAATACATTTTAAGAGAGAATCAGAGCAGAGAATAATCACTTCCAGTTTAGGGACTGAAGGAAGATTTTGTTGAAGTTGAGATATTTGACCTTGGTGTATTAAAAGAAAATATATTCCTTCATTCAAAGATATTTAAATGAATGTCTATTATATTTTAGACATGGTAATATGCACTGGGAATAAGGTAGTGAATGAAAAAGGCCAAGTCCCTACTTTCATTTACTTTATATTCTATTTGGGTAAAGACCAAGGTTAACTAAGAAGAATAACAAACAATATAATGCCAAATAATGGTAAATGTTATTCAGGCTATAAAGCATAAATGAAAAGAAGTGAAGGAAGAAAAGTTGGCTACCTTAGAGGTAGTGATTAGACAGGACCACTTTGATTTTTGAATTAAGACCCAAAGGATGAAAAGTGCCAGAAGCAAACAGGTAAACACTCAGGAGAAGAGAAATCCAGGCAAAATAAAGGGCAAGTGCAAGAGCCCTGAGGTATGAAAAAGTTTGAAATAAGTTAAGAAATAAAAAAGAGAGTGAGTTTGAAACTTTAGGAATTAAAGCTTAACCTGGTTTAGAAAGATTGGCAGGGTCTTGTAGGCCAGAGTTAAGGAATTTGCACTTTATGTGTAATGATTAAACATGACATTGCTTATGTTTCAAATTTTAATATGTGTGCTAGCTATAAAAATTAGAATGTGAGATTTAAAAAAAATACTATTCACATATTAGCCCCGCCTCCAAAAATTAAGTAGTAGGGTTTAAATCTAAGATAATATGCACAAGATCAGTAGGAGAAAAACTAAAAGAATACTGTTGAAAGATTTAAATAAGTGTAAACACATTATGTATTTATTGAATGGAAAATTCGATGTCAGTAAGATGTCAGTTCTTTCCAACTTGATCTAGAGATTCAACTCTATCCCAATCAAAATTCCAGCAAGCTATTTTATAGATATCAACACAATGGTTTTAACATTTATATGCAAATGGGAAGGACATAGAATAGCCAACACAATCCTAAAGAAGCAAAATAAAATTTATTGATTTAACTACCCTACTTACTTCAAGATTTACTATAAAGTTCCAGTAATCACAGCACTTGCTTTTGGTAAAAGAATAGACACATAGATGAATGTAACAATACAGAGGACAGAAATAGACCCACACAAATTTAGTTAACTTATTTTTAGCAAAGGCACAAGGCAATTCAATATAGAAAGGATAGTCTTTTAAATCAATGGTGCTATAAAGAATAGTCTTTTTATACACTGGTGCTGAAAAAACAATTGGAAATCTATATAAAAATATGAACTTAATCAGATATTATGCCTTATACAAAAATTTTATTTAAAATTGATTACATTCCTAAATGTAAAATGAAAAACTATAAATATTCTAGAAGAAAACATAGGAGAAAATCTATGTGACCCTGGGTTTTTTTTATAACATTTTGGATGCAATACCAAAACCAAAATTCATGAAATTTAAAAAAAGATGATAAATTGGACTTTATTAAAATTTAAATCTTTCATGCTGTGAAAGATACAGACAGGCTTATAGAGGTTCTTGGTTTCTAATAGTATTCTCCCAATAAAAGGGGCCAAGTGACTTTAAAGAAAAGCCTGATTCTGGGACTGGGTTGGGTATATGCTTGATCAACCTGGAGCATATTATAATGCGAGAAAGAAAGGAAGAACAGAAAACAAAACAAAATACCCCACAAGACTGTGGGAGTATGCCAAAAGGCACAAAAGCCTACTGCAAAACTCCCAATGGCCAAAGCCAAAATTACTTGAGAGGCAAATTAAGTAACATAGCATTGGATTATAACATAAAGTATAAAGTAAATATTCATGACCTCACACTTATACAAATAAGTAATTTAGTAAATAAATATGTGAAGAAGAATAGTCAAATTTCCTCTGAAGATTTTTGAATAATTTATGTAAATATTCCTCCATCAAGATGTGGGGAGTGGGCATAACTCCTTAAGCGTGTGCACAATAACTTCCATCCCAAGAGTACTTTGTGGAAAGGGGAAAAAAAACGTAAGCTTATAGTGGAGAAACCTGACAAACGTTATCTCAGCCAGGTGATCATGGTTTGTTCCACAGCAATGTCATGTTGACAGCATGATCTCTTGCTATGATATGATGAGAATGGCACTTTACTTCTGTGGCCTTTTCCCCCCAAACCCATAACTCCAGTTTAATCATAAGAAAAAAAGAAACGCCAATTAAGGGATACAAAATGCATCTACAAAATGCCTCATTAGTACTCCCAAAATTCTCAAAGTCATCAGAAACAGGGAAAGTTTAAGAATTGCCATAGTCTGGAGAAGCCTAAGGAAAACATGTCAGCTAAATGTAACGTGGTAATGTGTTATCCTAAATGTAATGTGGAATTCTAGAACAGAGAAATAACATTAGGCAAAATCCCAAGGATATTTGAGGGAGTGATGTCACCAACATGGTGACATAGGTTGTTCCTGACTTCACTTCCCCTCACAAAAACAACTAGCAACTATTTAAGCACACCACAAACACTGAGAGAATACTAAAACATAACAGTGAGGCTGAAGCCCCCTGTACCACAGAGACCAAGACCAACTGTATTATAAGGGTAAGAGAAATGACTATGTGTTGTCTTTATTGCCCCAGCACAGCACCATGCAGAGAGGTCTCCCTTGAGCCAGTGCCAGGCATGGGCAGCTCTGGTACTATGCATAGGCAGGTTTATTAATTCATGCCTAAGGCTGTGGGTAGTTCCTGGCTCCATTCAACTGGAGATCCTGTTTGGAATTCGAGAGTAGTCTGTACAGGCCCCTCCTTCTGCCCAGCCAAGAAAACTGAGATGTAGTCCCATCGACTGTGGAGAATGTTTTCCAGCCCCATCTGACCAGAAGGGTTGGTAACAATTCCTGAAAGCAATGTGGCCCAGCAGCCCTTCAGCTGTGAGGGGAGCAGGCAGAACCAACAGTTTGAAGAAAAAAGCCAGTGGCCCTGTTTGATCAGGAAACTTAGGGTGTGGGTCCACTTGAGTTAAGACAACAACATTGCCAGACTTAGAACTGCTTCTCCCACTCCGATGGGGTGGGGAACCCTGCTCATTGCTGAATAAAGCTTGTCCAACTATGGAACATTATAGATCACAGGAAGCTGCATACCCCACTCCAAGTCTTATGTACAGTAGCACTTGAACAGAGAGCACAACCTATGGCTTCTCCCATCTGCAGAGCATAACTGGTGGCCTCAGCTGATCAGAGAATTCATTGTACATTCTGGCCTGATTTGGGTTCCCAAAACAATGAGCTATAAAGGCCGTGGGTCCCATCCTTCTGCCTTTCCAGGGAAAGGAAGCTAATTCATCTCCCCATCTACTGTAGAACAGAGGACCTGTCCTGACCACTTTGTAAACTTGACCAGAGAATCCAGGCAAATATGGAGCCTATCCTACAGCCTCATTTGTGTAGGAAACCAAGCCAGCAATCTTATCCAACTGTTCACACCCAGTGTCACACTTCCCATTCCTGTCTTCAGAGCTCAAACAGTTGCCTCACCCAAAAATAGACCATAATAGCAGGCTCCACCTGCCCAAGAACATTACCAGCAGAAGAACCCAGAAACCTAAACTAAGCTGACTGATGAGAAACTGTTTCTGCCAAAGAAAACATGTTAAGTCTGGAAGAGGAGTCCAATTACTCAAATGTGCAGATGTCAATGTAAGTAGTCAAGAATCACAAAAAAATGTCAGGTAAATATGACACCACCAGAGAAAACTAATAAATCTCCAATATACTGCCCCTAAAGAAATAGAGATCTATGAATTGTCAGATAAAAAATTCAGAATAATCTTTTAACAAAAGTTAGTGAACTATAAGAAGACACAGACAACTAAACAAAATTGGGAAAGCAATCCATGAACAAAACAAGGAGTTTGACAGAGAAATAGCAACCATCAAAACACACAGAGACACAAAGAGAAATCCTAGAGTTGGAAAATGCAGTAACTAAATTGAAGAATTCAATAGAAAGTTTCAGAAATAGACTCAACCACACAAAAGAAAGAATCAGCTATTTGGAGGGTAGGACATTGGAAATTACACTGACACAGGAGCAAAAAGAAAAATAATGAAAAAGAGTGAAGAAATTTCCTATGGGAATTATAAGACACAAAGAAAAAAATAATATTTGCTTTATGGAATTCCAGAAAAAGAAAGAAAGGGAGAGTAAGTACACGTAAAGTGAAAATGACTGAAAAATTTCCAAATCTGGGGAGGGACATGGACATCCAGATCCATGAGCCTCAAAGGACTCAAATAGTTGAATTCTACTGGGGCTACACCAAAACACATTATAACCAAATTGACAAAAGTCAAAGACAAAGAGAGAAATTTGAGTGACAATAGAAAAGAGAGAAGTTATGTACAAGGGAACAAACCCCCATGAGATTGTTGGCAGATTTCTCAACAGAAACTTCAAGGAGACAATAGGAATATTTTTTCAAAATATGGAAGAAAATAACAGCCAGTCAAGAATTCTATACCTGACAAACCTGTCCCTTAGAGAGAAATGAAGAATAGCAACTTTTCTGAACAGACAAAAGCTGAGGGACTCCATTATCACCACACCTGCTCTATAAGAAATGCTGAAGGGAGTTCTTTGAGTGGAAGTGAAGAATGTGAATTAACATCACAAAAATATAAAAAGGTAATATAAATCACACTGGTAATGGTTGGCAATTGTAAATATATAATCAAAGTGGGATTCTACAATATGGTAATAGCAATAACACTGGCAATGTAGTGATGCATAATTCACTCAAAATGGGGAGCCTGCTTCTCCCTCTCCTCCCCACTCGTGCTCTCTCTCTCTCTCTCGCTATCTCTGTCTCTCTCAAATAAATAAATAAAATCTTTTAAAACAATAATGAAACAGTGGATTTCAACAACAGTATAGACCAAATGGACCTACCAGACATGCACAGAACATTCTATCAAACAGCAGAATACACATTCTTTTCAAGTATACATGGAACATTTTTTTAGGATAGACCACATGTACGCCACAGAACAAGTCTTAGCAAATTCAATATTGAAATTATACCAAGTATCTTCTCTGACCATAATGGCATGAAACTAGAAATCAATAACAAGAGAAAAGCTGGAAAATTCATGAACACGTGGAAATTAAACAACATTCTCCTGAATGACCAATGGATCAAAGAATAAATTAAAGGATAAATAAAGTTTCTTGAGACAAATTAAAATGGAAATACAGCATATGAGAACATATGAGATGTAGCAAAAGCAGTCCCAAGGTGGAAGTTCTTAGCAACACCTACATTAGGAAAAAAGAAGATCCCAAATAAACAACCTAACTCTACATCTTCAGTAACTAGTAAAAGAAGGACAAACTGAGCCCAAATTTTATGTAATAAAGGAAACCGTACAAATTAGAGCAGAAATAAATGAAATAAACAACAGGAAAACAATAGAAAATATTAAACAAAGGTATTTCTTTGAAACAATAAGTAAGTGACAAATCTTTATCTAAACTAACCAAGGAAAAAAGAGAAAGGACTCAAATCAAAATTATAAATGAAAAAGGAGATGCCACAACAGATTTCACAGAATTCAAAGAATCCATAAGAGACTAGTTAAAAGAACTATATGACAACAAACTAAACAACCTGGAAAAGTGGGAAAAAATTCTTAGAAAGATACAACTTACTAGGACTAAATTAGGAAAAAAAAATAGAAAAATCCAAATAAACCAGTTATTACTAAGGAGATTGAATCAGTAATCAAAAACTCCCTATGAATAAAAGTGAGAATCAGATGGCTTCACTGGTGAATTTTACCAAACATTTAAAGAAAAATTAACAACAATGATTCTCAAATTCTTTCAAAAAATTAGAGAGGAGGGAAGACTTCCAAATTCTTTGTATGAAGCCAGCATTATCCCAATATCAAAACCAAAAAATGGATGCTAATAGAAAAGAAATCTTCACACCAGTATCTTCAGTTATAAATGCAAAAATTCTCAATAAAATGTTAGAAAACCAAATTTCAGCAATACATTAAAAGAATCATTCACCATAATCAAGTGGGATTTATCTCTGGGTTGCAAGGATGATTCAGTATATGCAAATCAATCGGTATGATAAATCACATTAATAGAATGAAAGAAAAGACACACATGATCATCTCAATAGGTGCAGAAAAACATTTGACAAAATTCAACATTCTATTATGATATAAACTCTTAACAAATTAGGCATAAAAGAAATATATCTCAATACATTAATGGCCATATATAGCAAGCCCACAGCTAACATCATACTTGATGGTGAAAGGTTGAAAGATGTTCATCTAAGATCAGAAACAAAACAAGGGTGCCTATTTTCACCACTCTTATTCAACATAATACTAGAAGTCCTAGCTAGAACAATCAAGCAGGAAAAATAGAAATAGAAGTATTAGAATTGGAAAGGAAGAAGTTAAATTTTCTCTATTTGGAAATGACATAATTTTATATGCAGAAAATTCTAAATACACAACTAAAAAACTTAGCTCTAATCAATGAATTCAGTAAAGTTGCAGGATACAAAATTATGTAACATAAAAATCAGCAATGTTTCTATTCATGAACAATTTTGTGAAAAATAAAGAAATTGATCCCATTTACGATATCATCAAAAATAATAAAAAAAAACCACAGGAATAAATTTAAGGTGAAAGATATCTACTTGAAAACTACAAGATGGTGAAAAAAATGAAGAAAACACAAATAAATGGAAATCTACCCTGTGTTCATGGATTAGAAGAATTAACATTGTTTAAATGTCAATACTACTAAGCCACCTATAGATACAATATAATCCCTATCAAGATTCCAATGTCATTCTTTACAGAAGTAGAAAAAACACTCATAAAATTTATGTAGTACCAGAAAGACCTCAAAGAGCCAAACAAATCTTGAAAAAGAAGAAATTGGCAAGAGGCATCATACTTCCTGATTTCAAGCTGTACTATAAAGCTTTAGTCATCAAAAACAGTATAGTCCTGGCATAAAAATAAATAGACCAATGGAACAGAATTGAGAGACTATAAATAAACCCAGGCATATATGGTCAACTAATATTTGACAAGGGATCTGAGAATATTCAATGGAGAAAAAAGTCTTTTCAATAAATGGTGCTAGAGTAATTGCTTACTCACATATAAAATTATCCTACACTGTATATTACATTACCCACAAAAACTAATTAAAATGAATTAAAGACTTAAATGTAGGACCTGAAACCATTAAAATCTTAGGAGAAAACATAAGAATAAAGCTCCTTGCCATGGGTCTTGGTAATGATATTTTGGATATGATATGAAAGTACAGCCACAAATAAATTAACGAGGGGGACACATCAACTAAAAAGCTTTTGCTCAGTGAAAGAAGCCATCAACAAAGTGCAAATAAAACCTAAGGAATGGGAAAAAATATTTCCAAATCATATATCTGATAAAGGATTAATATCAAAAATATATAAAGACTTTAGGGGAAGGAAAGGAAAAGTGAATTTTGGTAATTGTGGTAAGTCAGAGGAGGAGACAAAAGATGAGAGATTGTGGACTCTGAGAAACAAATTGAGGGTTATGGAGGGGAGAAGGGTGGGGGAAGGCTGAGCCTGGTGGAGGGTATTAAGGAGGGCATGTATTGCATGGAGCACTGGGTGTGGTCCATAAACTATGAACCTTGGATCACTGAAAACAAATAAATAAATAACTCAAAAAACCCACTAGCAACAAACAAGCACAAACATAAAAACAAAACGAAACAAACAATTTAAAAAATGGGCAAAGGACCTAAATAGATACTTCTTTAAAGAAGATATGTGAAAGGCCAACAGGTATGTTAAAAGATGATTAAGAAAATACAAATTAAAACCACAATGTGATGTCACCTCACAAATGTTAGAATGGTTATTGTCAAAAAGACAAGAGATGACAAATGCTGGTGTGGATGTGGAGAAAAGGGAACCCTTGTATATTGTCAGTAGGATTGTAATTTGTATAGACACTATGGAAAACAGTGTGGAGAATCGTCAAAAAAATAAGAATAGAACTACCATTTGACCCAGCAATTCTATTTCTGGGAATATATCCAAAGGAAATAAAAACACTAATTCAAAAAAGATATCTGCATCCCCATGTTCACAGCAGTAGTATTTACAGTAGTCTAGACATGGAAATAATTAAGTATCTGTCATTGGATGAATGGATAAAGAGGTTATTTTATACACACACACACACACACACACACACACACACACACCCCAAAACATTATTCAGCCATAGAAAAACCAAGGGAATCTTGCCATTTATAAGAAAATAAGTGGACCTTGAAGCCATTATGCTAAGTGAAATAAGTTAGAGAAAGACAAATACTGCATGTTCTCACTTATATCTTGACTCTAAAAACAAAACACAAAAGCAAACACCTCAANACACACACACACACACACACACACACACACCCCAAAACATTATTCAGCCATAGAAAAACCAAGGGAATCTTGCCATTTATAAGAAAATAAGTGGACCTTGAAGCCATTATGCTAAGTGAAATAAGTTAGAGAAAGACAAATACTGCATGTTCTCACTTATATCTGGACTCTAAAAACAAAACACAAAAGCAAACACCTCAAAGAAAAAGACAGTTATTGTCATCAGAGATGGGGGTAAGGGAGAGGGAATTTGAAGATGGTGCTCAAAAGGTNGCAGGGAGCCTGCTTCCTCCTCTCTCTCTGCCTGCCTCTCTGCCTACTTGTGATCTCTCTCTCTCTGTGTCATATAAATAATAAAATAAAAAAAAAATAAAAATAAATAAATAAAAACAAAACACAAAAGCAAACACCTCAAAGAAAAAGACAGTTATTGTCATCAGAGATGGGGGTAAGGGAGAGGGAATTTGAAGATGGTGCTCAAAAGGTATAAATTTCCAGTTACAAGATAAATAAGTACTAGGGACATAATGTACAACATGATGACCAGAGCTAACGCTGCTTGATATACAGGAAAGTTGTTAACAGAGTAAATTCTAAGAGTTCTCATCACAAGGACTTTTTTCTCTTTATTTCTTTTCTTTTTATTTTATTTATATGAGAAGGTGGATGTTAGTTGAACCTGTTANATACAGGAAAGTTGTTAACAGAGTAAATTCTAAGAGTTCTCATCACAAGGACTTTTTTCTCTTTTTTTATTTCTTTTCTTTTTATTTTATTTATATGAGAAGGTGGATGTTAGTTGAAGCTGCTGTATATAATCATTTCACAGTATATACAAATGAAATCACCATGCTCTAAGCCTTGAACTTATTCAGTACATCAATTCAGGTACATAAATTGATTCTCAATAAAACTGGAAAAAATAAAATCCCCAAGTTTAAAATAAAAATCTAAGAAAATCGAAATGAAGTGTGAACTTTAGGTAATAATAATGTTTCAACATTGGTCTATTAGTTGCAACAAATATACAACACTAATGTAAGATGTTAACAGTAGGGTGAACTGGAAGTGAACTATATGGGAACTACTTTTACTATCTTACAACTTTTCTGTAAATCTGAAACTATTCTAAAAGAAGACTTTTTAAAAATATATATTATTTGTCAGAGAGAGAGGGGGAGAGAGCGAGCACAAGCAGGGGGACCGGCAGGCAGAGCAGGCAGAAGGAGAAGCAGGCTCCCTGCTGTGCAAGAAGCCCCAGGTGGGACCCCATCGGAGGATTCTGAGATCTTGACCTGAACCGAGGCAGACGCCCAATTGACTGAGACACCTAGCATCCCTAAAATAAGAATTTTACTTAAAAATTACTATGACATGATAAAAAAATAGGAAATGACTCAAAAGACCATCAGTGGTAAAATAGATAAACAAATTTAGGTCTATGCTTTTGGTGGAATACTACACTGTGCTAAAAATAACAAATTTGTTCATACAACAATATGGANTTCATACAACAATATGGTTGCATTTCAAATTTTGCATTTTTTCAAACATTTTGTTGAGGAAAGAAGCCAGAATCAAGAGTATACACTGCATGATTTCATTTATATAAGTTTCCATGTGAAAAAAAATCAAAATAGTGGTGCTGCTGAGGGATGGGCATTGGAAGGATGGCATGAGAGAAATTTCTGGAGTTTTGAAAATGTCCTTTATTTCAATTTTGGTATAGTTGCATGAAGTATGTATGTATTAAAACTCACTAAATTATATTTTTACAATCTGTGCCATTCATGGCATATAAATTTTACTTCAGAAACACCCACAGTACAAATTTTAAAGTACTTGGATACTATGGAGAGAATGAATTTTAGGAAGATTAGTATCAAGGAGACTATTGAAGTTATTGTGGAACTCTGGAGGAAAAATAAGTGATAAAAGAGAAAATGAGAGAATAGATTGAGGATATATTTTGGAGTTGGAAGCAATTATCACATGTTGTTTTATTAGATGTAGACAATTAGAAGTTTTTAGGAAGAGAACTCTGAAGTTTGTCAACAGACCCAGATACCAGTTTCAGGTCTGTTACTTTTCAATTGAGCAATCACACATAAATAGCTTCATCTGTTTGAGGCTTCATCTCATGTTTTAAAGTGAGGTAATTAAACTTCTTGTCTACTTCACTCATAGATTCCAGAAAGAATTGAGTGAGGTAATATGTAGAAAGTTAATAAATTGTAATGTATTACATATTTTAAAATTATTATTAAATACGTTATGTAAGTAGTATGACAGCCCTGGAAAATATATCATGGATATTTTAATCATCAACCACGAACAAGTAAAGTATTCTAGGATAATAAACAGATCTATTTCTCTAGAGGGATATTACAACTAAGAATCTCAATTTTGAATCTGAGTTGGAAAACAAATTTTGAATATCTGGTGGGAGATCAATGTTGCAGTACTGAGAAATTGTGCCATATCATTTTTATTAGGAGAGTCTTCAAAATTCCATGCACATGGGGTGCCTGGGTGGCTCAGTGGGTTAAGCCTCTGCCTTCAGCTCAGGTCATGGTCTTGGGGTCCTGGGATGGAGCCCCGCATCGGGCTCTCTGCTCAGTGGGGAGCCGGCTTCCTCCTCTCTCTGCCTTCCTCTCTGCCTACTTGTGATCTCTCTCTGTGTCCAATAAATAAATAAATATATTTTTAAAATTTCATGCACAGATCTTCCTGCAACATGATAACACCTCAAAATCAGTATAGTATGTATCTGCTTGCAAATAAGCCAGAGAGGCATTGTTACATCCTTGGAACAACTTATCTGGGGCTATGCCATTCTAACTCTGTGCTCAGAACTCTCATGCTAGGTCCAGCATGACAGCCAATCAAACATTACTCCACTAAGGTTTCCTAGGAAACAGACACACAGCTAAAGAAACGAATTGCACACAGTTGAGAAGAAAAATACTGCAGCAATTTCACCTTACCGGTATTTTTTCTTCCTAAAAAGAATATATGTATATACATAACAAGGATAAGTTTTGGAAAAACAGAACACTAAAAACCAACATAGACATGAAACAAAGGGCAAGAACACCCCTGTAGTCTAAATCTATGAATACAATTGTCTTATGGAATATAGTTACAGATAATAAAATTGAAAATAGTGGTGTGATTTTAGAAACATTTTAACTTCCTAAAGATCATTTAGGATAGCATTCTTGTTCTATCCTCATTTGAAACTAAGATTTGGTTGTTGGGATTATTTTTTATAAAGATCTGATTGTGTGGATATTTAAAGACCCAAGAAATAGTAGGCTCTCAACAAAAATGATTACACCAATAAAGAAATAGCACTGAATTTTCTGAATTTATAATGTCACCGTTCTATTCTCAACTCAAGAAACAAGCATGATTAGTTCAGTGGATGATGAACAAGCACCAGATTAAGGTGGTGAAAGAACAGTAGTCTTTGGCCATTTTTCCTTTTTAAATTTGCCTTCACTTTCTGCTGATCTAGAATGCAATCAGCATGTTCTAGCTAAGGTCTAAGTAGATAAAATGAATTCCTGACTCCTACCTTTCCAGCACTTTTTAGAAGAGATGAATTTGAGTAATTAATTAATCTAACAAACATGTTTTTTATTAAGTCCTCACAGTATGTCAGGCTCTGGAAATGCTGACTTGAACAAATACTTAACATCCAAAATTTAATCAATTTTTGTATACAGGGCCTAGCCAAATATGACAGACTTTTAGAGCAGCAAAGAACTATGTTGGTATGTGGCTAGACTTAGGATCCCTAAATCTTTGAATGCCATTCATCAGCAACCACTGCAGTAGATTAGGAACTAAATGATACGTAGAAAACAAGCCAGACAAATGCATTTTCTTTATTACTAGCTAAGGTATAACTCCAAATCCTACTTATTTGATCTCTTGCCCTTGTAGTCCTCAAATTAATATCTAGAATTTCTAAAATCTAGCTGAATTATCTTAAAATCTCGACTAGAGGAAGTGTAAGCATCCAGAATATAAAATTTGTTATATGGAGAATAGTATCTTCTTATTTACTCCTACATCTTCAGTGTCTGGCACAGAAGCTGAGCTTAGTACAGTTTTGCTGGATGAAAGAATGAAAGTGGGCTCTTTTGTGCCTCTTTCCCCTGGGAGCCATCTCAGTAGATCAGGATTGAGGAGTTAGGGTCTGAGAGAAAGCCTTCCCCTCCCTGGAGAGTTTAGATGGAGTCACTGAGATTGAGGAGTCATTAATTCCGTTTCCCTCATTTAATAGATAGAAATAATGAATTCCAGGGAAGGTAATGTTTGCTGAAGGTCATATGTCTAGTTAGTGGAAGAATTTCTGAGCTCCTTCCATCTTCCTACTATACCACAGTGTGACTGGAAGGAATTAATGGACTGACAATTGGCTGATGAAACTCAGTGTGGTCCCTTTCAAGGACATATGCATGATCTCTTAGAGGGCAGAATTGGGACCCTAAGAAACTTCTGCATAGTAAAGATAACTTTAAAAAGTAATATAATTTAAATTTTTTTATTTTTATTATTTTTAAGTCATACTATATTTCCAAATGGCCTATAGATCCAATTTTTAAAACCTTTCTAAATATGTATCTGCAGAGAGAACCTTTTAGAATGATTTACAATGAAATGCTATCAGAGATCTCTGGGTGGTAAAATTTTATATCATCTCATAATTATTGACATAGAAGTTGATTCTAAGACCATTTTAACCAACACTTTCATTATTTATGGTTTAAGATAAATATGAGTATTAACATTATACATCTAATTTTGTGTATAAATATAAAATAGTGCGTGGCATCTGGTAGGTGTTCAATACATTTTTGAACAGTTTATATATAATTTATGCATATATGTAAAAACGTACCTGCAGTAGAACCCTTTTGACTATTTAATACATTATTACATACTTTAAGTAATTTAAAATGAACTAATTAAGATTTGCCTATATGATGAAAGCATTAATTGTAAATTTTTCCATCCTGATAGGGCGACATAACTTATAGTGAAATGAATTATGCTATCTAAGAATTGATCATGCTGCCTTGAGTTTGGGTTTTATGAAAATCTTAAATCTTTTATACAGTTTTGTTCATACATCTGAAGATATCCCAAGCTGAATTATTTGTAAGGGAAAACAGGCTGTAAAAGAAAGACAGACCTGCTTCTCTTCAAGAGTACTCAATGAAGCAAAAATTACTACAATAATTACAGCCTTGATTATTGTTTTAAAAATGTCAAAATATTCACTTCTAAATACCATCTATTTTATCCTGTTTGTGGACAGCCAAAGATAGAGGGNAAAAATTACTACAATAATTACAGCCTTGATTATTGTTTTAAAAATGTCAAAATATTCACTTCCAAATACCCTCTATTTTATCCTGTTTGTGGACAGCCAAAGATAGAGAGGGAAAAATAGAAATACTGCCCAATATAGAGCTGTTCTTAGATGATTCTCTCAGGTGGTTAATCACCAGGATTAATTAGCAAGCAGCAACTGTGAGAACTTGATCTTTTTTCTTAATTCTTAGTCTTACATCATCAGGTATTTTCTAAAATCAGGCTGAGCACATCCGTAAATTAAGTTTTGAAACTTTCCCCTGAGGGAAGAGCAGTCATAGGTGTCCACCCAGCAGTAGGAGCCTTGCTCTGAGTGCAGACTAAGACTGCGATTTGAAAAATACATTTGTTCCCACCCACATCTTCTCCCACTGACAAATGCTATGGATCTCCAGGGCAGAATTCTACCTTAACAAATGGATTTACAAAAATAAAAAGAAAAGAAAAGAAATAAAGNTGAAAAATACATTTGTTCCCACCCACATCTTCTCCCACTGACAAATGCTATGGATCTCCAGGCCAGAATTCTACCTTAACAAATGGATTTACAAAAATAAAAAGAAAAGAAAAGAAAGAAAGGGGGGAGAAAATAAAAGCCTGTCAGAGATACAACACCTGCATGAAACTGAATATCTAATTGTGCCCATACTTCCAAAACAGTGCTTTTCCAAGCAATTGAGAGTTGCTGTCTCAAAACCAGTGTATTCGTCTAATTGTCCCAGAGTTAAACACTTCTGGCCATGGGACTGATAGGCTAGGAAATATAAAAATGCTTGCTGGAACTGAATATAACAACCATTTTTTTAACTTTTTATTCAAACTCCAGTTAGTTAACATACAGTATGATATTAGTTTCAGTTGTACAGTATAGTGATTCAACACTTCTAAACACCAGTGCTCATCACAAGTGCACTCCTTAATCACATCACTGATTTAACCCATCCCCCCCCAACTCCCCTCTGACACAATTCTTTTATAACTCCAAATTCTAAGCTGGTTAAGAATACTGCCTACTTCGTGCTACCTCAATCTGGAGTACCATATTTAAGAAGCTTGTTTAGAATTTGATACATAACAACCCAGGTACTTGAGCTGGTATTAAATATCATCATTCATTTTTTAATGAACATTTTTGAGCCTGTGCTGGAGCTGTGAGGACAGGGTAGGGGAAGTAAGGGGTGGGAGCGGCTACTACCAAATAAGTATGAACCATTTCTTCTCTCATGAACCTTAAGGTTCCATACATTCATTATTTTTATATAATATTACTGATTTATATATTTGTGATTTTGCACAGAATACCTTTACATTAAACATAAAAAATACGGATCCTGAGTATTTATTTTCACATAATTGAAAGAAGCCTGAATAATAGGCATCAGGTTTCAGAAAAATGGGCAACTGTAGGACTGAATAAGAGGTAATATACAAACCATTTAAAAAGAAGAATTGTTAGTGTGTATACTTTGTACCAAGGAACTGTGCTGGTCTCTCTGTGAGCACTTTTGTTTTTCCATTTTTTCTCCCTCTGACTTGCTTATTTGTAATTGTCATCTGGACTAGGAGCTAGGATATTTTTGGGATCACGGAGAGGCAACCTGAATCACAGTTTCCATGAAGAATGGAAATATAGTCACAGGTCTTCCAGGGAAAGAACGACAAAGTCATTTTAAAAACAAGATCTGTTTGTAAGTTCTATCCCTTCTTTGAAGCATCAGGAATGATAGCTCTGGGGTATCTCCAAATCAAAAATAGATCCAATGTGTGTCACACAGGTACTTTTTAGAAGCTCAAACTGCTTTGCAATAACATATAATACTTCCATGTGGTCACAATACTTCTCTTTGCAATTATTTTTAAGAGAGGAAAATAAGTATTTAAGGGGGAGAGAAATTATTATCCCTTATGACAGAATAACCTAGACACTCAAATTTCTGATAGGTTCTCCAGTTTTTACTTCACAAGGCAAGGCATTGTAAATGTAGATTATGGAAATATCAAAGTTATCTCTGTGTGTAAACATAAGTTAACTGAGATAATACTGACTACACTATAATAAGACATTATTGAAACCTTAATAGATTTGCCATGCCCTGTGATAAGTATTTCATATCTATGTAATTTTAGAACAACCTGTTTGTAACAATGATTAAAGCTATCAATTATTTCCAATTTTCCTCCAAGCCTGTGATAGGATTGCAGTTTTCTTCCCCCTTGAAATCGGGTGAGGTCATATAACTTCATTGGCTGGTGAAATATAAGCAGTAAAAACCAAGTCAGTACACACTTACTGCTCTCACTTTCCCTCTGCTCTAGTGATCAACACAATTTTATGTGGCAGCTACTCTAACAGCAAAGGTTCCAGAGTGAGAAGAAATGAAGCGGAGTGTCTCAACTGATCCACAAAGGGCATATAGCATGAGGGAGAGAGAAAACAAACTTTGTTGTATATGCCATTAAAATTTTGGAATTGTTTGTTATCACGGCATAACCTGTCCTAGCCTGTCCCAATTAATAGGTTATCAAGTAGATATTATCTGCATTTTATTGATAAGTTGAAGGCTCAAGTAAATTTTCTAATTTTTTGAAGGTCAAGGACTCAGTAAAAGATAGAACTGTGATTTGAGCAATTCTTTCTGAGTTTAGAGACCAATTCTTTTACCACTAAACTTATTTCACAGACTTGAATTAGTGCTTGTAATATGTTTACTTTTATGTGAACTTTCTTAGACGTAGTGGTCCTAGAAAAGACTTGTTATACTCTTTCTTTGGAGTATCTTTTAAAACCAAACTAAGAAAAAAATTCTTTCTATAACACTTCATGATTTGCAAATCATTTTCATAAATAGTAACATATCTTCACAGTGAACCTGTGTCTTAGGCAAGACAAAGAAAAGGTACAGGAAAGTTAATAGTTGACATGCTCAAGGTCAAATAGCTAGGCAATGGCAAATTTGGGGAAGAGGATCCCAGAGTCAAGAATTATCTTCCAATGACAGCAGCAGGAGGGAGGTCTGTAAAGGTAGTGATCATTCCTGGCATGGTAGAGAGAAGCCTTTTGTTGAACTTGGCTCTGCAAACACTCTGCAATTTTATTTTGCAATCAGTATCATTGATAATATTTTCAATCACTCTGTATTGTAATCAGTTCTAAAAATAGAACTGATTAATATTGCCATAAAATTAGTAGAACAATTCAGGGTTAGATTGTAAAATGATCACAGAAAAGAAAGTAACTCAAACCAAATGAAAATGCTTTGAGTTTATTTATGATTCTTAAGTATCTTTTTGAAATTTCCCAAAATGAGAGATTATCAAGAAGAAACAAATTTAAATTGTCAAAAAAATTGGACCGATGTATAAAAGCAAATGCATTGTATATTTGAAAAATTGTAGTTTGGGAAGAATACAATTGCTACCATGTGAACAAGTTTGGATTTCTTTCAACTTCAAAACCACAGCTTACTCCTTGTCATTGATTATAATTTTAAAGTTATATTTTAATTAACTTATCAATTACTAATTGAGAATATGTTTATTTAATATTTCTTTTTATAATCACGCAGTATTTAAAATTATGCGGTTACAAGTAATTTTTTAGCCTTCTGTTATTAAGTGTGGTACAATAAAAAATTCTGAAAGTTTTTATTTAGGTAAATTTCAGCATAATAGTGCCTATTCTTTTTGTAGACTTTTCACCAAATTCATTTTTGTAAGTGTTATCTGGAAGAGAAATGAGAAGTTTCCCACCTTCATCTTCCTTGATTTTAACCAGGCAGAAATGAGCAAGGGATATTGCTTTACTTGGGTAAGTCTACACAGCAAGCAGCTGAGCTAAGACTAGAACTCAGAAATCCAAGATAGTAGTTTCCTGGTCACTGGGTCTCACTGACTTAAAATGATCAACGACATTTTGTATTAGTATACCAGACCATCAAGACCCTTGACAAGGATTAGTCTAACATGTCAAAGGAGGAAGTCCTGAATATTTTATACAACCCATTTCTTTTGCAACACCAAGTAGAATTTCAAACATCATCTGAAACCACAACCAAATTAGCTACAAAGATAACAAAAACTCAGTTCAGAGGCACACATTTTGTAATTCTTTGAATAAGGAAGTTTGTATCCAAATTTCAAGTGTCACACATGACGCTAATTCTGATTTTAGCACATCTCTGACAGAGGGAGTATAATAATTCTGGTAAGTGCTTTGAACTCATACATTTCGTGACTTTCCTCGTCATCTTAGTGTTGCAAAAGTCTTAGGATTCAAGAACTTTTTTGACTTCATTTTTGACCTATTTTTAAGTGACTTTTTGATTATTTGTTTATATTCTTTAATGTATATTTGTATGTGTATATTTTTCTATATAGTGAAATAAGTATCTATATAGCCATAGATATATCTAATCTATATTCATATCTGCACCTATATCTGTAGATCTTTCTGTATATATATGTATGCATATGCATATACATCTGTATGTATTCTATCTATATCTATAGATCTGTATGTATACATATATGTACACACATATATAGAGATCTATAGATACAGCTTAGAAAATATAAATATATGTACATATGTACTTATAGAAATGAATAAGAACACAATATATAAATGTGAAACACTGGAAGCAAATATTTTGAATTAAATAACATTTATTCCTAAAGGCCTACCTCAAATACTAAATTCCTCCAAAAAGTTTCTCTTCCAAATGAAAATGATTGCTGCCTCCTTTGAATCCATCAACAATACACTCTTCTCATGAAATTTTTCCCAAACTTCAAATAATAATGAGAGCTCTCGCATGCTGATATGCCAAACACTACCTAATTAACTCACTGTCTAACTAAAGCTTGAGAAGTAGCTATTATTCTCTTCATTTTAAGGTGGAGAAAACCTAACTCAGAGACACAGAGACTTTCTCAAGATCAAATAACAGAAAACATGCAGAGGAGAAATTTGAATTAAGGTCTGCTTGACTCCAATGCCTCATATGTGATTTAGTTTCATTTATGTATTAATTTCTGAAGATTTATTGAGCTTTACTATATGTTATACTGCATATAAACTTCAGCCAACTACCTACTAACCATGAACTATGCATGTGTGGGATAAACTCCAAGTTTATTAGCTAGGGTGAAATAACTGAATAGAGATTTCAGAGACAAGGCCAGTGTGTAGAGTTTGGGATCAGGAACTTAGCAGTCTAATAAAAACAAACCAAACATTCTTGAGAAGAGCATAATAGGATACAGAGTCTTTACAACAAATCATTGACAATATTTAGGATAAAACCCAATGTATAGTATATGAAGAAACTGGAAAACATGCCTCATACTCAAGAGAAACGACAATCAAGACCCAAGATGACCCAGAATTTGGAATTAGCAAACATTTTAAAGTAGATATTGCAAGTATGGATGTAAAGGAAATAAGAACATAAAGAATAACAAGATAACAAATCTCATCAGAAAAATAGAAATTATAAAAAGAATCAAATGGAAATTTGAGGACTAAAAAATACAATGTCTGAAGTAAAAAAAAATCACTGGATACATTTAACAGCATATTTAAGATAACAGAAGACAGAGTCAGTGAAGATAGATCAATAGACATTATTCAAGTTGAAAAACAAGGGAAAAAAGATTGAAAAATTATGATCAAGGACTCAGAGATTTGTGGAGTAATACCTAAATGTCTAACGTATGTGTACTGGATCCTTAAAGGGAGAAAAGATAGAGAACAGGACAAAAGAAATACCTCCTAAATTCACTGAAAGACAGAAATTGTGTTTCAAAAATCTAGAAAATTTCAATGATAACTATAATGAAAACCACACTTTACACATCCTTGTTGAATTGCTGAAAAACAAAGATTAAAAGAAAATCTTTAAGGTACAGAAAAAATATACAAGAATAACAATGTTACAAATTTTGCTGAAGTCTCATCAGAGCAAGGAAGGATGTTAAGAAGACAAAGAAGCAGTGTATTTAAAGTGCTGAGAGAAAGAAAAACTTGTCACCCAGAAATTTATATCCAAGAAAAATATCACTCCAGAATGAAGGGGACATAACTGCATATTGAAATAAATAGATTTTTATGTATTTGTTAACTGTAGACCTGCATAAGAAAAAATGCTAAGGAGAAATAATTCTGGATGAAGTTAAATAATCCTAGATGAAACTTGACTGTTCAGAAAAGATTAAAGATCATTCTAATTGTTAAATAAGTAAATTCAAAACACCGTATTTTACACTTCTCCTAATTGCTTAAAATTTAGATATTGTTTATATTGGAAGTATAACATTGTGTTGTGGGCTGTATAACATATTTAGACATAATGTATAGGACAACTGTATCAGAAAAGTGGGAAATAGAGTTATATGATGCATGGATCATTCATTTTACATAATCTAGTACAGTATTAACTGTAATTAGATTGTGAAATGTTAAAAATATAAAATGCAGTGTCTAGAGGAAACACTAAAAAAATAATAATAAAAAGAGGAATAGCTAAAAAGTCAATAGAAAAATTGAGATAGAATTTCAGCAAGTATTAAAACCAAAAGAAGGAATGAAAGGAGGGACAGAGGGAGAAAAACCAAGGATGGGACGAGCAGAAAACAAGCAGCAAAATTCAACCATATCAATAATTACATTAAATGTAGATGGACGGCCCAGAGAATAAAATACATAAATACCTATACCATATAAAAAGATGCTGTTATGGGCCAAATTGTGTCCCTCTAAAATTCATATGTTGAAGTCCTAATCCCTATTACCTCAGAATGTGACTTTATTTGGAGATAGGACCTTTAAAGAGGTTATCAAGGTAAAATGAAGTCATATGGATGGGCTCTAATCCAATGTGACTGGCGTCCTTATAAGAGGAAATTCCGACACAAACAGGCACAGAAGGAAGACCACGTGAAGAGACCAGAAAAAGATGGCCACCTACATCAAGGAGAGAGGAACTCAGAAGAAACCAACCCTACCAAAACTTAATCTTGGACTTCTAATCTCCAGAATTGTGAAGAAATATATTTCTGTTATTTAAGTCAACCAGTCTGTGATATTTTGTTATGGATGCCTGAGGAAATTAATACAGATACTTATCCTCATTATTAATCAAAGAGATGGAAATTAAGACCAGTACAATATTCTGTTATACACCTATGAGATTGACAAAAATAAAAAATAGATAGGAAACATAAATGTAGATGGATTGAATATGCCCATTAAAGACATAGGTTATCAGGCTGAATTTAAAAAATAAGTCAGCACTTCATGTTTCCTACAAGAATCACATATTAGATATGAAAACATGGGTCAGTTGAAAGTAAAAGAATGGAAGACTAGACTGTATTTATATCAGATGAAGTAGACCTCATTACAGTGCATTACCATCAATAAAACAAGACATTTTTAAATGATGTAAGGGTCAATTTATTGGTAAGACATAATAATCCTAATAAGTGTGCACATAATAACAAAGCATCAAAACAGTCATGGAATTGAATTAGAAATTAATAATAAAATAATCCAGGAAATCCCTAAATTCTTAAAAATTCAGCAAAAGCAGACACAGTTAAGAAAATAAAAAAGTAAGCTACATTGGAAGAAAATATTGACAAAATATATATCTGAAAGAACACTTATATTAAATATAGAAGGAACCCCTAAAACTCAGTAATAAAAAGATAACTGAATTAAAAATAGACAAAAAGATATGAATGTGTGAATTGCCAGTAAGCACATGAAAATGTGCTTAACATTATTAGTTATCGGAGAAATTTAAATTAAATCTTTGAGATCCTGCTGCACATCCATAAGAACGGCTAAAGTTAAAAAAGATGGAAAACTCCAAGTGTTGGTGAAAATTTGGAGCAACTAGAACTCTCATGCATTATGGTATGAGAGTAAAATGCTATCACCACTTTGGAGAAATATTTGGCAATTTCATATAAAATTTAACAAAGGTCTACTAGAAACATCAATTCTGCTTCTGGATATTTACCCGAGAGAAATGATCATATATTCTATGAAAAGACTTGTGCAAGAATATTCATGGCATCTTTATTCATAATAGCCCAAACCAGAAAACAATCTAAGTATCCATCAAGAGGAGAATGATTAAATCACACACACACACACACACACACACACACACACACACACACACGTTTGTGCAAAACTGGTATAGGTATAATGGTATGTTAGTCAACATTAAAAAACAAGGGACCGATAACATGCAAAAACCTGGATGAATCTCAAAAATAATAGGCTGAGTAAAAGACTCACCCAAAGGAGTACATGCTGTAAAATTTCTTTTATCTGAAATTCTAAAGCAAGTAAAATTAATCTTGGTGAAAAATAATCAGAACTTGGGTTGTCTCCGAGAGTGACAGAGATGGAACTGACTAGTAAGGAGCATGAGGAAATTTCCTGAAGTGATGGAAATGCAATATATTTTGTTGGGATTTAGATTCCATGCGAGTATTTGTTTTCTAAAGCTTATTGAATGATTTACTGAAGATTAGAATATTTCAGGGGGAAAATATTAGAATATATTAGAAATGTTAGACTATAACCGAAGGGAAGAAGGAAATCCGGTTTTTTCCTTTTATGCTATAATGTTTAGGTATTTAGTTTCATTTGTCTTTGATTTTTCATCATTGCTGGCAGAATACTCACAGATAAATTCTGCTTACTATATATTGGTTAAATTCATGTATTTCTGTGACCCTGTCTTCCTGTTTCATTCTTTGTTAAACATTTTTATAAACTACAGTATCAATGAACTTACTGACACCATTTTCACGTATTTTAATAGGCATGTGTTAGTTTTAATTTTTTATGATATGTGTGTGATGCATGTGGCACAGAGTCACAAATACATAGCTTAAAGAAGGTGAGACCGATTTCTGACGCTCTCAGCCTGCTCAGATGAAGAACTGTGATGCCAAAGCACATGATGGAGAATATCATTGATATGATTTTCACCTGTTAATGAAAACCATTTCAGTATGGTCTTCTACAAATCACCACTTTCAGTGGCTATATACACCCCAGTAGTAGTTTCATGAAGGAATTTGAATTTATTTCTTGAAGCAATTTTCTTATACTCAGTGAATTGCAGATAGAAACATCTATTAAAAATCCTAATCATGGGCGCCTGGGTGGCTCAGTGGGTTAAAGCCTCTGCCTTCAGCTCAGGTCATGATCTCAGGGTCCTGGGATCGAGGCCCGCATCGGGCTCTCTGCTCAGCAGGGAACCCGCTTCCTCCTCTCTCTCTGCCTGCCTCTCTGCCTACTTGTGATCTGATCTCTCTCTGTGTGTCAAATAAATAAATAAAATGTTTAAAAAAAATCCTAATCATAAGAAGCTTACAGAAGGAAGGAAAAATCAACTGATCCAGCTCCTTGTTTTAAATTCCCCTGGTATTTCCTTATTTGGGAAATTGTCAAAAAAGATAAGTCATTCCAGGTCCTCATCAGGAAAGATCTCTGGGTTGGATCACAATTTTGCTTGCTTTAATCAAACACTCATTTTAGAAAATGGAGCGAACATGTATAAAAAAGAAGTTGTAGACCTTCACTCCAACTATTAATTTTCTTCTTTCATTCAAAATAATAATAACTTTGACTGTAGAATCTTATTTGTTGCCATACTCTATCTGATACATTTTCTTCCCATGTTATTCATCTATTAAATGTAAACAGTCTTTTTGTGTGTATGACCTCTCTGGCTAGCTCTATACTTTATGCATTTAGTTTTGTTTCTACTCCTGTTCTCAGAAATCATCTCTAAAAGTCACTTGTTTCACTTTTACTTAGAAATAGGGAAATAAAGCATTCTTCATACTTTAGACTTAGCACTTTCAAATTGCAAATTAAAATAAAATCAGGTCTAGAAAATTTCCACAGGTGAAACAAATTCAGGCAGAGTTAGCTGAGCCAGTAAGTTCTAATTTTAAGGTTTCTGAAACTCTGTATGTGTGTGTATACTGTTGTAATCAGGATGAGTCAGCTGTAACTTCATAATACTTCACTTGTCATTGGATCTATTTAACTGTCTTCTTTTTTAAAGTTTTGTTAAAACCATATTAACAGACCTAGACTCCTAAACTTGTTCTTATAAAGCTCTTATTTTTTTAGCATTATTGCATTAAATATAATGGTCCATAAATTTCTGAAATTTTCTTGAAAATGAGGACATTGCTGAATGCCATAGTGTTACAGGATGTATTGTTCCCACTCCCTACAAACTGATAAGCTGAAGTCCTAACCCCAAATACCTCAGAATGAGACCTAATTTGTAAATAGAGTTGTTGCAGATACAGTTAGGATGAAGACGTTCTAGAGGAGAGTGGGCTCCTACTCCAGTATTAATGGTATTCTCATAAAGGGCAGTTTAGACACAGCTACACAAACAGGGAAAAAACATGTAAAGTGAAGGTAGATATTAACCAGGAATGGCTAAGCATTTCCAACAAGCCACCAGAAGATAAGAGAAAGCTTTTCCCCTACAGCCCTCAGATGGAATCTATCCTGCTGACACCTTAGTTTTGGACTTGTAGCTTCTGTAATTATGAGACAATGCACTTCTACTGTTTTAAAACACCCAGTACTTTGTTATAGCAACCCTAAGAAACTGATACACAGAACAGTAATAGACTTACTTATCAAGAAACCAGAGCGGGAGAAAGAAGAAATTATAGCAGATAAGAGAAAAGAGTTATTTGGCTGAATCTGTCCTGAATCTCGCTAACAAGCCACTTCACCAATGAGAAATGCCATGTGGATATGTCTATGTGGGTGCTCTCCACTTTTGAGACTCCTGGGTCTGTCAGCTGGTACTTTTTAGTCACCAGTATGCCAGGTTGTTAGACATTAGAGATGTTGGTTATAAAGGGATCCTCCAGGCTGTGCAGGGATTGGAGAGCAACAAAATCCTGAGTAATGTTTGATTATGGTTGTCAGCAGCTTAAGACCCCGAGTAAAGTATGTGGGGGCTTTATTTACCTGATAAAAACCATTCTATTTTACTCCTCACTCTCCCTGACTTGTTTCTTAGCATTGAATTTTTTTGTTTGTTCGGAAAACTATTAGCTATTGATATAAGAATTAAGACTTTATGTCTTCTGTTTTTCTTGTCCTTTTCCTTGACCCTCCTGACACTGAGATATTCTGAATAAAGTGTTATTTAGAATTTTGTGTGTGTATTTGTTCTTTTAAAAGTGATAGAAAATCCAACTTAAAGTAAATTAACTTTTATTTTAAAATTAAGAAAGTTCAGGATTGTGGTGTTAGATTTAGAAATGACTGAGTGTAGGAACTTGAATGACATTGATAAAGAACCATTTCTTTCTATTTCTCAACTTTTCTTTCTTCTCTCTTGGGTAGGAAATATAAAGCTATGGGAAGCCGTATTGGAAATTTCCTCCCCCTCCTCATAGCTCCTTAGGAAGTCTTGGCATGCTGTTTGATTGACCAACCTGGGTCATGTGCCCATGTATGAGTCAGTCCCTGCAAATTCTTGATATTGGCTTAGGCTTAGGTTACACACATGTGTCTGGAGTTCTGATCAGCATGGATTAAAGCCAGGAACAGATGTTGTATCAAAGACATTTAGTCATTGTAGTTAGAACAATGCAGAAATAATTCTGTTCTGTTAAATATATCATTCTACTTAATTAATTCATTCAAAAAAATTGAACATGAACAACTATTCTGTGGAAAGTACTATACCAGAGACTGAATAATCAGAGTGAAATAAGACATTTGGGAGGTTTATAGTCTACTGCAAAGAAAAACATATAAGCCAATAAAAATTTACTGTTACGTGTTCTGTAGTAGAAGTGTAAGTGAAGTGCTATATGAAAATGGAAGAGGTAGAATTTATTATTTTTTCTGTCTGGGACATAGCAGGTCTAGGGGTAGGTGGAGATGTTAGGAAAGACTCCATAGAAGTTGTTTGAACATGCATTGGAACATAAATAAAGGTGAAAGAGAGAGAGAAAAAGAGACATTCAGGCAAAGGAACAAAAATACTTTCTTCCAGTCATAGACAGGAGATGTAACTTGTATGAGGCAATGCTGCCAACCACTAAATTTTTACAAAAGTGACCAGTCTTTAAACCTCATTTTTTGACTGTTTATGCTCCTGTCCTATCCTTAGTTTTATGGCTCTGTGTTCTTCCTTTTTAAAAAAAATTACAGATGAGTAATCAAGAGTAGAGCCTGACAGACCTAATGTATTTAAATAATAGGGAATTATCTCATTTAATTCTTACAATATTGTCTCATGAATACATAAACAATAATGAATTTTACTCCATTGTTATTTTGTGATCTTTATTATTTATGCATGTTTTCTTTAAGAACATCTCTTTGTAAACATTCAAATTTACTGGAATCTTTAAATTTTAAATGGGCATACCTATTTGTGTTTTTATAATGTAGTACTTAAAAGGAGTGCCTTTAAAACAGATGAGCTTGTTTGAATCCTGAATCCTCAAAACCAGCTGTGTGATCCTGGGGAATTGAATTCTCTGGGATTTTGTTCTATCATAACAGTATAACCCCTTAGGATTTTTATGACAATGAAACAATCTATGCAAAGTCCTTAAAGAAATTTTTGGCACAAAATAAATGTTCAATGAATGTAACTGCTAGAATGACAGTAAAAGCAATTTGATATTTTAATAACCGAATTCTTATTTGAAAGATTATCATAGACCCATTTTGCCCAGAAAACGAACTTCCAGAATCTAATTTAAAGATGGCTCAATCACATGACTCCATATTTTAAAACCAATTTTCATTGACAGAGCGTTGGTCTCAGTATTGGATGAGATGAGGTCCCTATCTTAGTTCTGCCACAGGAATCTCAAAATTACTCTCAAGACTTCGTTTTCTCATCAGTAAAATGACATTAATGACCTCTGTTGCCTTCCAAATAAAAAATTCTATAATTTTGAAATGATATAGAGCATCTATAATAATCCTTCTTGCTTACCAGTCTAGGTTTATGTCAAAAAATGCTTTCTTATATATAGTATATTCAGACACTAAATAAGAATATGAAAATGGTGATTCAGCAAATGTGTTAGACTTCCATTTTATGGTGGTGCATTTTATGGAGGTATGGGCATCAAACATCAACCACAGCATGAACATGCCCATTTAGGTGTAAATATATGTATATGTGACATTTATAATCCTATAAATAAGCCCGTGGGTATACAAAGAAAGAAAAATATGTTTAAATATTTATTTTCTAAGTCTGGCTCTAAAATGTTTAACTTTCAAGCTCATTGAGCCTACCAGAGAAACACTGACCTAAACTAAAAACTGTGAAATGTTGTCTTAGGGAACAGTAGACTCGTGAAGATCCGGTGGGTCAATGACAGTATAGTTGTCATTTCAGGCTTCTTGAACTCAAAGTGAAGTCTATTTTCAGGTATGATTTGATGGTGTTACCTAAGGTGAAAGAGATATGCTTCCTACAATATAAGATTAATCCAAATGCATTTGATAGTCTTTAGAAAAGAAGAGCCTAGCACAGTAATCAAAGTCAAGAGCTCAGAATTCAGAAAGGCCTTCTAGCTTAAATTCATTAAAAGGTTGTTTGAGGGAAATTTTAATCATCAATGGTCTTTTGGATACTCCAGCTGAAGCAATTACTCTAGTATCCTGGCAGATATGTTTATTTGATTTTGATGCTGATATTTTCTGTTATACACTAGCGGGCAAAGGGATTGGATACCTCTTATATACACTATGATTGAAAATAAATACAATAAAACAAAAACAAACAAAAAAACACAAACATAAGAAAAACCTATTATCCAAGAAGGTTATTCAAACATATATTTTAGAGGGAAGAGAGGAGAGGCTTAACTTCCTGGAAAAATTGTCTACTGTACAGCATGACAAGTGGGGTGTTTTCTGCCATATTTGGTGAGGGACTGTAAATATAGCCATGGAGTATGTACAAGGAAAATTCTGATTACCTGAGGAATTCAGAGGAATAAAAGTAGAATGTAAACCAGTAAGACATTTAGAAAAGAACATTTAACAATGAATCAAGTAGACCCATGATGAAGTCCCAAATCCTCTACTAATTAAATCAAAGACATCGGCCAAATCACTTAACCTCTTCAAGCTTTATCTGTAAAATTGAATCTGTTGCATTCATCCAGCTTACCCCACNTCCAGCTTACTCCACATTATTGTGTAACTCAAATGATACACTGTGTTAAAGTGATTTGTAAACTTTGTTAATTCAAAATTTAAACCTATATCCAGGAGGACTTAAAACACTATAAGGAATACCTAGATAGAGTATGTTATCTTTCTTCAGATTCTTCCAGTGTAGCTTGAAGACCAGTTCCATATATGAATCAAGTAAAGAATGAGATACAATGAATGATCAGTCTGCTAGAATGTATACACACAGCAGCTAAAAGCATTGACTATGTCTGTTGAATTTTATTTCTTCCTCTTCCAACAGTTTCCTCTCTGGACATTTGTTTGGCTCCAGTTCCAGCAGCCTCTTATATAAATATTTCCCAAAGCTTTCTCCAACTTACTTTGCTCCATCCTTTCTCACTGGATAGAATCAATCATTTTCCATCCATGCANGGACATTTGTTTGGCTCCAGTTCCAGCAGCCTCTTATATAAATATTTCCCAAAGCTTTCTCCCAACTTACTTTGCTCCATCCTTTCTCACTGGATAGATTCAATCATTTTCCATCCATGCCNCATCCATGCAGCGTGGATCTTCCAGTGGTTTTCACTGATACCAGCTAGTTACAGCCAGCAACTGTTCTGATGCCCAGTGTGCACACACTTCATTGCTCAATGCCCATGCCAAACTGGTTATTAACTCTTACCTTTGCCTTGTATAATTCTTGTCCCACATTTCCAACTTCTTTTTCAAAAATTGCACCAGGGGGATGCCTGGGTAGCTCAGTCATTAAGCATCTGCCTTCAGCTCAGCTCATGATCCCAGAGTCCTGGGATTGAGCCCCAGATCAGGCTCCTTTCTCAGCGAGAAGCCTGCTTCTCTTCTACTCCCCCTGCCTGTGTTCCCTCTCTCGCTGTGTGTGTGTGTCTCTCTCTGTCAAATAAATAAAGAAATAAATAAATGCACCTGAAAGTCTCACCAACCTGTCAAACATAATCACTGAGCCTGAATTCATTGTCTGCTCTGTACAAATTGGCTTTCTTCCCTCTAGTGCTTATTTTGGTATATGGCATGGTGATTTTCTTTTCAATCAGGCTTGAAAACTAAAGTAGTTTTTTTTTTAAAGTTGTCCATATCTTTCCACTGCTCATTAATTGCTGNACAAATTGGCTTTCTTCCCTCTAGTGCTTATTTTGGTATATGGCATGGTGATTTTCTTTTCACTCAGGCTTGAAAACTAAAGTAGTTTTTTTTTAAAGTTGTCCATATCTTTCCACTGCTCATTAATTGCTCTATCTTGTCATTTCCACTTTGTAATACCTCTTGTACAACTCTTTTGTTCAGTTATTACTTTCAGTATGTAAGTTGAGGACTGTTTGCTTGAATCATTGCACTTACTTCCCTGCTTCCAGTTCATTTTCTCTCCATTTCCCTTTCACAAACAGTGGTTCCAGATCAACCTGATTGTGCTATTTTTTTTATTTAAAAAAACTTCAATATTATTTTACTACTTAATAAAATCACCAATCACAAGGCTTTATGTTCTGGGCCCATTATATCTTCTCTTCCATATTTCCACTCATGCAATTTATGCTTTGCTCAAATGCACTGAGATTATTCATTTATGGAGACTCAGAACAGACGTGGAAGAAGTAGTACTTGTTAAGTGGCAGGCTCTCTGCATCGACCCTTCATAACATTTATTTTAACACGAGTTTGAGAACCTGAATATACCCAACTCTGTGATACCTTTCTGATGTCCATACAGTGGAATGTAGTTTATACCTATTTTGGAAACTTTAATGTGCTTTGTCTTGTCTAATATTGGCTTACTGTGATGCCTGGGTGGCTCAGTCAATTACACGTCTGCCTTTGGCTCAGGTCATTATCCCAGGGTCCTGGGATAGAGTCCCAAGTTGGGCTCCTTGCTCAGCAGGGAGTCTGCTTCTCCCTCTGCCTGCTCCTCCCCCTGCTTGTGCTCTCTCTCTTTCTCTCTCTGACAAATAAATAAATAAAATCTTAAAAAAATAAAAATAATAAAATAAAATAAAATAAAGTTGGCTTACCACTTTCTGATTGTCATTATAGTTTTTGGGGGTTTTCTTTGTACTTGTCATTCTCCCTTATTAGATTTCAATCTCCTTGAGAGTAGGGATTTCATTTTTGATTTTTTGCAGCATATTAATTCATTATTTAAAATTCCAATGGATAAACTAATGCTTGTTTTGATTTTTATTTACAAGGTTATAACTAAAAAACATAAAATATTATAATTAAATGAGTAAATATTATAAATAAATAAGGTAATACATAGTACAAAAATGTACTAAAATCTATCATCAATTCAGTGATCAGGATGAATTTTTTTCCTCTTTTAAATAAGAAGAAGAAACCATTGTTACTGATTGAGCTTTTTTTCCCCTCCCTAACATATTTTATTTCATTCTTTTAAAGATTTTATTTATTTATTTGAGAGAGAGAGAGAGCATGAGAGAGGAGAAGGTCAGAGAGAGAAGCAGACTCCCCATGGAGCTGGAAGCCTGATGCAGGATTCGATCCTGAGAGTCCGGGATCATGACCTGAGCTGAAGGCAGTTGCTCAACCAACTGAGCCACCCAGGCACCCTCCCTAACATATTTTAATATAATGCCTTATTCCATTGGAAACTAAAGTCAGTGTTTCCAGGAAAATTAAAATTGGCTAACCTACTTTTTTTTTTAGTCACTCTCTAGCTGGAGGAGACTTAAAAAGGGCTGTTCTCTTCTGAAACAAACTTCTCTTCTGAAAACAACATGGCAATTTTCCCAGGTGATCGTGTTTCTGTAGCTGTTCAAACTCCGTTGAATTTTCACACACAATAATAGAATCTATTAATCTTTTTAAAAGACAGTCACTTTAAACGACATAGCAGTTAAATGAGATTAAGAATGATGGTTCCCCATCAGTATATAGAATGAAGTTAGAAGTCTTTGGAATATATCTCCATCCACTGAGGTCACCATCATGAAGATAAACTACCTTCTTTTTCCACAAGATGGCCCTTAGTGACATTATCTGAACCAGGATTTGATAATGGATGGACTTAGGTATAAATTATTATGAAGATACATACAATTTTAATGTCCATTTCTCCTTTCAATAAAATTTTATTAAGTGGCCACAATGTTCTGGAGATTGTGTCACCGAAACCTCTAGAGAAGAATTTTTCTAAATTATTCAATCAGAGGGGTGCCCAGTGGCTGTCAGTTAAACGGCTGCCTTTGGGTCAGGTCAGGATCTCAGGGTCCTCGGATCGAGCCCCATGTCCAACTCCCTGCTCAACTGGGAGTCTGCTTCTCCCACTTCCTCTGCTGCATCCCCCTGTTGTGCTCTCTCACTCAAATACATGAATAAAATCTTTTAAAAAATAAATTATTCTATCAGATATTTATTAGAATAAATGGTCTTTGGAAAAATAAGAAAAATCGTTTGGTCAATTGTGTTGAAAAATGTTTCTATTCTCCTTTTAGAGAAGTACATGCACATCAGCTTATGAAAACTTCAGATAAGTCCAACACTAAAGAAACATGCTTCACTTTATTTAATCCAGCTTCTCCCACACTTCTTTACTGGAAAAAAAATATGTTCTCTCTTATCCAACTGTACAGTTACCAATAGATAACCCTCTGGAAAATAAACCTTATCAGACTTAGCATTGTCTCAGTATAGCTTATAAAGTCTTGTCCATGCTGACATATACATATTGATGGAAATACAATGTCTCATAGGAGAATGGTGTCCTGTTTGTAATCAGGATTTCAATTTAAATTTCAGAATCTGTTTAACTCAGAAAGTCACTTACCTTTTGGGGTCAAATTATGTGCATTTCAGAAAAGTGAAATAACAATGGATTTTACTCTAAAGGAGTAGGCATTATGATTTCTTGACGTTATCCTTGCCAATTTTAAGAATAAGGATGTATGCTTATAATGCTATTAGGATTAAACATAAACTATAGTGTACCTAAGAAGTTATGAATATAGGACATGGAAAGAACATATTGGGTGTGGTAAACATCCAATTGGTGCAACTCACTGAAAGAGCTATGGCACTCCCAAAGGGATGAGAGAATTTTAGTGATTTCTCCCATTTTCCTTAATACAGCACTGATAGGTTATTACTATTCAGTCATACATTATTGGATTTGATTATGCATGTCTCTGAAATACTTGGCCAAAAATGATTGACTTGGGCAATTGAAATAATATGAGATTTCATAATAAAGGAAATCGATTATAGATTTTAAGGATACAGTATACCAAGGGAAAATTGAATGATATAATGATATTTAATATAGATAGATTTGATCCATAAGAGGTATTTTGTAGAAACCCAATCAATTAATTACACTATTTCAGAGGTTAAATGGACATGGACAAAGGAGTTCTACCACCTTTAGAATAAATGCTCTTTGTTATACTTACTTTCTCTTTTTGAATGTAAGAATGGTTGTTTTGTTTTTTATTTTTAATTACAAAGAGAGATGAACTTGTTACTTGAGCCCTATATCTGCAGTTAAATAGCTGTGTGACATTAGATGATACCACGTTACTTCATATGACCCTGCATTTTTTACATACATAGTAAAAGCTTAAACCATGTTTTTTGGAGTCTGAAAATCTCTTATTTTACAAAACAATGTAGAAATGTCAGAAATATGATCAACATGAAGGTAAGTCAATTTAGCACACCATATATTCTACTCAAACCAGTTGAAAATGTGCTTTTAGTAGTATAAGGTTATTTGAGAATACCAATTCATGGGTAAGCTCACCTAATAGCCACTTTAGGCCAACATGCCTTGGGGAAATGCACAATTCAAGGGGCCTTAAATGATATTTGAGAGACTGCAATAGTATGGTAAGTCGCTGGATATGAACAAGTCACAAAAGAGACATCTTGGCTCCAGTGATAGAAAATTTAGTTACAGGATACTTTATCAGAGTCAAAGGAAATATCTCATAGAAAATCTTTCAGAATAAAAATATATGTTTGAGCTATGGAAATAATAACCTAGATAAAATTTCAATCACTTTCTAGTATTAAAACAAAGGACCAGTTTGGAGATGCAATATATAATANATAAAATTTCAATCACTTTCTAGTATTAAAACAAAGGACCAGTTTGGAGATGCAATATATAAAAATCAAAAAAAAGTCATTAAAATCAAAGCCAGATAGCCTAGATTTAAAACCCAGTGCTGCCTCCTACTAATTATGTGCTTTGTGGAAGTTACCTTCTTTCTCTTTGTTACAGTTTTCTACTGACAAACTGGAATGAAATTAGCAAATACCTTATAAACTTTTCTGATAATTAAATTTTAAAATGCATGCAAAATATAGTACTTGACTTTTATAAAAAGTGCTCAGCTGTGTGTGTTGAATCACTAAATTGTACACCTAAAAGTAATATTACACTCTATTTTAAGTAATTGGAATTTGAATAAAATCTTTAAAAAAATTACTCAACTAATGTTAGCAATTTTTAAAATTAATACTCAAAAGTTCTGGTTTAAACTAAGGGTGGAGTAGCTTGATTCACATTAGTCAGTCTGCTAATAACAATGATAAACTTTGGACAAATATGAAAACAATTGTCACATAACAATTGTAAAGCTCTGGAAAGGAACCAAAAGAGGTAGAAAATAAAAGAAAAAAATCTTTAAATGAAAGGAAGCAAACTATACAAGTTTTACAATTAAATAAATAGGTTTTCCCCAAGGGCACTCTCCAGTGTCCAATGTCAAAGAAGGAATGCACCTTGAAGTGGGAATCATCAGTTTTACTGTGATGAAGACACACAGGTTGGAGTTTGGAGCTGCCAGAATGACTGGAAATTGACGGGGAACATTCTTCACAGGCAAACACCACAGAGAGGGAAGCACCAAAATTATGTACAACTTGTCAAATATCAGCTGATGCCTAAAGTCTACATGTTCAAGGTGGTATAAAAGAACCCAGGAAAAAGTTGCAGCTCGGACAATAAAGACTTGAGCAGAAATTTCAGGAACCAAGCTACCTACAACCCAGCAATCGCACTACTGGGTATTTACCCTGAAGATACAAAGGTAGTGATCCTCAGGGGCACATGCACCTAAATGTTTATAGCAGCAATGTCCACAATAGCCAAACTATGGAAAGAACCTAGATGTCCATCAACAGATGAATGGATAAAGAAGATGTGGTATATATATATACAATGGAATACTATGCAGCCATCAAAAGAAACAAAATCTTGCCATTTGCTATGACGTGGATGGAACTAGATGGTATTATGCTAAGCAAAATAAGTCAATCAGAGAAAGACAATTATCATATGATCTCTCTGATATGAGGAACTTGAGGGGCAGGGTAGGGGGTTGTGGGGGGTAGGGAAGGAAAATAATGAAGCAAGATGGGATCGGAAAGGAGACAAACCATAAGAGACTCAATCTCATGAAACAAACTGAGGGTTACTGGGGGGTGGGAGGGTAGGGATAGGGTGGATGGGTTATGGACATTGGGGAGGGTTTGTGCTTTGGTGA